>LD346544.1:266925-279671 GCA_001465055.1 Ptychodera flava
TCTTTCTGCAGATAGGAAGCTAGTTATCTCACTTTTAGCAAGTCTGTACAGATACAGAAAGTTAAATCTAAATATTACATCAGGGCCAGTGATCATGTGCAGAATACTGCTATCAATAAACTTTGCATATCAATGTCTCAACATCTCATTGTTGAGTAGGGACATGGCAAGCATTTCGTGCATTTAGGTTTTTTTAACCCTCTCAGGCCTGACTTTATGATAACTTACCCGAGCTATCCCTGAATAAAGTGCTTTAAGCCTGAATTTTAGTGCAACATTTTACCAGTTTTTATGAATTTTTCAGTAATTTTTTTGATAATTTTGGACCAAACGGGTTTCACATTTCATTAACTACAGTTTGTCATCAAAATTTTGGTAAAATTCTGAAAAAATTTGACCGGGGTACATTTTATAAAGGTGAGAAAAATTGACTTTGGCGCTCAAAGGGTTAAATAGGCAGGGATTCAAAAAGTGAATTGCCAAGACAAGTATCAACACGAATATATATCAGAAATTTCTTCAATGTTAATGTTATGAAATAAAGAGATTGTTTTCTTGATATTCCTTTGACAGTGCTTTCAACAACATCTTTAGTAACATTGGATACATTTTACTGGGTGTACTGTTTCTCTTTGTGATTTGGAGAGAAGATCTTATGCATAAACAAGAACTTGAGAGAAACCATGGAAACGAAAAGGTATGGGATCCGGGAAATGTCGATTTTTATAATAAATCAAATTTGAGGTGTGAGAGATACAAAGTTAATAACAGGGACAAAGAAAATTTTTCTGTCAGAAAGTTTATCTGATGCTTACAATATTATCAAAAACACATTCTGGTTTGAAATCACTGTAATCAGTGTAGGATATCAGAGTATGGACATCAACTAATCTCCAAAGATGGTATTTTTATCAGGACTGTAATGTTGAAGGGTTTGAGTGGAAAAAAGTTGCACTTCCAATTGCAATTGTTTCAAATGGTCATGACCATTAATTCATTTTCGCCATGGTTTCGTTTAATTTTTCTAAAACCAGGGTCGAATATATGCATGGTCACCCATTCATTCAGTATCGTTAAACACGCCAAACAATATAAGTAGTATCTTGTATCAAACAAAATTCATGAAAAATGGCTGACATTGTCCCTCTAATAGATTATCTTTTTCATTTCAGATGACTGGTATTCCAAAACATTTTGGTTTATTTTATGCCATTGGAATGGCACTAGTCATGGAAGGCATCCTTAGTGGTTGCTATCATGTTTGTCCCACCTATTCTAATTTCCAGTTCGGTAAGTTAAGCCTTGGGATGTAGAGGGCGCTGTTTCCCATCTGACACTTGGAATATGGGAGTACTTTCTACAAAGTCTTCTGTGTGAGAAATGATCATAAGGCAATGACTCACGTTTACAGAGATGCTCATATTTTTGTGAACTTCAATATCATAGGCTTAGATGTGTCAATATAAATGCATATTAAAGTATATATGACAGTTTAATATTCTTTGAAAATCGCACTTCATGAAAATATTACAAAGATTTCTCTTCCCTTGGTGGAAAATGAATCAATGGTCATGACCATTAATTCATTTTTGCGATGGTTTCATGTATAGTGTCTTAAACTGGGGTTGAAGATATGCATGGTCACCCATTCATTCAGTATCTTTCAACATGTCAAACAATATAAATTGTGTCTCATATCAAACAAAATTCATTAAAAATGCCCGATTCTGTCCCTTTAATGGACTCAGAGGTGGTCAAGAAGAGTAAATATATGATCAGTATACATTGAGTCCATTCCTTCTATGAAAAATTGTTTGATGCATATAATTCACATTTACATAATCGCATTTTGTACCGCAGACACATCCTTCATGTACATCATAGCAGGGCTTGGTATGTTAAAGCTGTACCAAACTAGACACCCAGACATCAATGCCAATGCTTACATCGCATATGCCTGTTTTGCCCTGGTCATCTTCCTAGCTGTCCTTGGAGTGGTAAGTAACATACATGTATTTTCATCTATAGAGGTCCAATTTTCCAGTATAATCTATTGGGTTTTATCAAAGCTATTGGATTGTGGAGGGATCATGGCACTAGTGTCTACCAAAGCACTGAATATTTCCCACCTATGATGAAAATTGAAATTTCTGTTTGCATGATAAGTGCAATCAGTTCAAATGCTTGTAACCCTGATAGTATTCATCATTGTTCATTGGCATTGTTCATTGGAAATTCCTACCATTGCTATATCATGCAAGTACGAAGCCCCCTTGCGCAGTTGTTTTTATCAGCATATGTTTGGATTAAAACTTGGACTTTAAGAAGGCAGCTATTTATTTCTAATTATCATCAGAAAAACTCATTGTTATTATAGTAGAGCATGATGTGCGTGTACACACACACACACACACACACACACATATACACACAGCGGCAACTAACAGTTTTATACACAAACAGAGACTACAGTTTGTCATTATTCCTGGTATATGTTCAAGATTCTGTGCAGGAACCATCATTTAGAAGTGGCCATGCACTTCTAAACCGATCAAATTGTCCTCAATTGAGGCGTATCTGTAATAAGTAGGGCATGATGTCTGACGTGATGTTAAACCAACAAGAGTGGAATGTGACTTTCCTGCAGACGGGAACATGCATTTGGTGACTGCAGCTACATGTAAGATGACTCATCCAGGCATGAGAATACTAAGATATTACTAAATCTCTACATGTTTCGTACTCTATGCATACATTCTCGCTGATCCAGTAAAATGGATTAAATTGACATGCTTCGGCATATACACATGCATTTTAAATTACTGTATACATGAATCTTACATGTACATGATGATTTTCAGAAATATTAAAGCAGCTACTTTTACAAAATCTGCTACACCCTATGCACACTGTTCAGATGTGTGTGGTGTCATGGGTCACCAGGGGTCAGAATTCAAAGGGTTAGCTGAGGTAGACATCATGGGTCACCAAGGGTCAGGGTTCAAAGGGTACATGGAGGCTCAGGTCATGGGTCACCAGGGGTCAAGGTGAAAGGTTGTATGGAGGTTTAGTGATTCCACTATCCTCTTCTTGAAGCCCACTGAGAATAGTTACAGAAGAAATCGCCTTTAGTCGTTAATCATGTGATATTTTTAGGCAGAAAGTAGACGTTTTCAAAGTTGAATTCATTCTGTGCATTTGAATGTGGCGGTGTAGTGCTGCGCTTTGGTATGTTGTCGTCACAGCTTTGTGGGCGCTTCCGAAAACTGTCAAGAGTGTTGGTATTATTACCGTCAGTCAGATCCATCTGCTGAGTCATCGGGATGTTCTCTGAGATGTTCACGGGACTTGGCATCGGCCGCTGTGGTGTTTCTGGTGGAGTGGTTATGTTGTACGAGAATTCGTTGATGTTGTGTCTACGGACAGTCTTGAACGGAATTCTGTACCTTCGGTTCTTCCTCCATTGTCTGAATTGGATACAGAAGATGACCAGGAGGAACAAGAACACTGTCCCTGCCAAGATGTACAGGGCAGTCTTCAAGTCGATGGTGGTCAGCGCCTCACTCGCAGTGGTCACCTCAATACACTGATCGCGCATCACCGCGCACCGCGTTGGTATTCTGTTCTCTGTGGTCGCACAGACACAAACTGTATACTGGTTGTTTGATAGCAGGTCCCTAACAGTGAAGATATTTACTGTCTGGTGCAGAATCATGCTGTGCTTTATGTCATCATGGCCGAATCTGTAATATTGGACAACAAATCCAGTGATTTGCGAACCTTTCTGCAGTGGATGCTGCCACGTCACGGTGATAGAGTGCTCCGTCGTGTAATGTGCTGTCACATTCCTTGGGAATGGCTGCAACTTGTCGCATGTCACGCCGGTGTAGATTGGCGCACAGGTGCATTTGATCGTCTGTCCGCTCCTTTCGACGCATGTACCACCGTTTTGGCATGGATGGCCAGAACAGGAAATCAGATCACCAGATGTCTGCGATGTCGTTCGTGCAGTGAGTTTTGTAGTTATCAAAGGTGGTGTGTCATTTGTCTCCCGTATTGTCGTATGAACTTTCGCTTTGCTTGGTTTTGCCGTTGACTGCATGTTGCTGGTGACCATGACGAGTCTCTCAGTTGTTGTTGACTGACGATGACTCAGTTGTGTTTTCGTGATCTTTTGTGTGAAGGATGTCTCAGTTGGGATAAGAGTCGGCATCACAGAGTTCGAAACATGACTTTTATTGGACGTGTGTCGCTCAGCCTCTGTCAAGGTGAAATGCTGCTGTGGCTGCGTCTTGGATTTCCGAGGCACTGCTATATCAGTGTTGGTAAATTCCACCTTTGTTGTCATGGTGTTTTCATGTAGAGCAGTTTCATGTTGTTGGCTACTCAAGTGTGTTGCCTTCTGAGAGATTTCTTCATTTGACGAATTTGGTACTGTTTTCAGCATGCTGGTTTTGAAAAAGTCGTCTGTTGTTGTGACATAATTTCCATGATGTGCGGTGCTTGTATATTCTATTGTTGTGGGTGACTTAAGATGATGTGGTGTGTTGCTGTCTCTATCAACAGTAGTATAAACCTTATAATGATGACTGACATTTTCAATTCCACCAGATACCTGCTCCATGCTTGATGCCATTCCAGGATACATTTTCTTATCTGATTCTACCTTTTCAGTGAGTACAGGATCTGGATGGTGCAACTTGGTCTGTTGTCTGGTATGTGGGGTTTTTATCCCGTGATCCGGTTCCATTGTTGTTGACAATGTGCTGTTCCCTAGCAGTTGATGAGTTTCTTTCGCATAGCGGTAGGTGTAAGCCATAGTGGTATCAGGCTTAGTGGTATCAGGCTTAGTGGTATCAGGCTTAGTAGTATCAGGCTTAGTGGTATCAGGCTTAGTGGTACCAGGCTTAGTGGTATCAGGCTTAGTGGTATCAGGCTTAGTGGTATCAGGCTCAATGGAGACAGAGGCACTATGGTCACTGATCAGTGCTTGTGTATCATCAACTTGTATCATCTTTGAGTTGTTAAACATTTTTGCTTCAGTATATGCTGAGTCAGCATTTGTGTGCGTCATCCCTGTCTCTGTCAAGTTCAAATTTGATAAACCTGGCCCATCATCTGTTTGTGTTTGATGTGTTCTCATCAATGTCGCATCAGGAGATGATGGACGTGAAGTAAGGTTGTATTTCTGACTTATCAATCCTCGATTTGTTTCTTGATACGTTTTAGCAGTAGTGTCAGGATTTGGCATCATCGTCCTCATCAGTCTCCCAGTTTGTGACTTTGTCTTTGCATATTTGCCGTATTTTCCAGCCTGATCCAAAGACTTCACCTCAGTGGTTACGGAATCAATCCGTGTCCTGTCATTTGATACGGTTGCAATTTCCGGCGTCATGACACTTCTCCTCAGAAAAGAGGTCAGTTGTGTTTTGTTGTCAGTAATTGCTGTCACTGACAGACTGAGAGCAAATTTGGATTTATCAGCTGGCTCTATCTTTGAACTGACATTCAAGATGTTGCCATGTGTGCGTGCCTCATCAGGCTTGTCTCCGGAACTCATTTTTTCCGTCATTTTGATGAACAGCTGTTTGACAATGTCCCTTTCCATGGAACTTACAGGTGGCTTTTCTGTCAAATTTGATTTCATTGTTGCGAAGGATTTTTCTTTTGTAATGAGTTTCTCTTGTGAATCAACTCTTTTTATCTGCTGAAAAGTCCACGCAGAATAATTACTGGTATTTTCAATATTCTTCAAGCTGACTGAATAATTATGGTTTTTCAGTGTAAGCAGACTCTTTGTAGAAATGAGGTTTTTAACTGAGATGTGTTTTGCAGTTGTACCACTCATCTCGGTTGAAATGTTGAGTTGCTCTCTGGAATCACTGTTCAATGTAGAATTGTCAAGGCTTGTAAAATTACGATTTCCATTAGAATGAAGCTCTTTTTCAAAATAAAGTCCTGCTGTTGAATTAAGACTTTCAGTTGAAGTGAAGTTTATCGATGGATGTGGACTCACTCCAACGTTATCATCCTGTGTGGTATTATTATGGATTTCAGAATTGTGGTCGGTTGTACGATTTACCGACATGATATATGTGCGGTTTTCAGTTGAGAGGCGATTCTCTCCAGTGTGGCCACTAGATGTCAAGCCTTCTGCGGTTGAAAAGCTCCCTGTTAGATCGAAACTCTCTGTAGAATTCAGAGTTTTGACAGAGCTGACATCGTCAGCTTTTACTGATGGCTGACTAAGACTGTCATGAAAGGACTGACCTTGTGTTGACATCTCAGCATCAGAAGTGGTGGATTTCATTGTGTTGTGAGTTGTAGTAATCATCTTCCCTGACACATGTCCTAGTAGGTGGAATGTCTCATCTTTTCCAGTCTCATTGCCTTGTTTTCCCGTCTCAGTGATGTCAGTCCTTCCAAGAATCTGCCCTGCGCTCAGTGCAAATGTTCCCAAGGTCAAGAGCTGGCAAAATACCGTAATCTCCATGGCAACTGTTATCAAACAACCCAGTCACAGTTCCACTCGAGATATCCCACAGTCCAATCACATATTCAAAACAAATATCGGCACCGTGTGAAATTCAGTACACAGATTCCATTGAAGACATTGCATATACCGTAGTATAAGTGTGTGTACACACACAGCAGCATTGTGCAGCCTGTCAGAGTGTAGCCCTATCAGTTATAACACTCTTTCCATCCAGCAGTTTGTATGTATGTACCAGTACACATGCACCTGTACATCTCATGTTACACACAATTAGCTGTAAATAAAATCAGACAGGAAACACTGTTACAAGCATGGCCTACTGTGATTAGGGAAATCTGTAGTCATGAGGATGTTCCCACCCAGCTCTCAGCTGTTTGATTTTCTTGATCATCTTATTCATGTATTGCAATATAAGTATCAGCCTTGCCCACACAACACAACATATGGTATTATGCAGTGAGTTTCGACAAAAGAATTTTGGTCTTTTCCTATGAATTAACTACAATTATTTGCTCGTAATACATATACTACAGGCTATCTTGACAACTTTAACTTTGTGAACAGTTTGATATGATATGTATAATCTGGAAGTACATTTTACAACCAGAACTGAAATACGAGAAAAATTAATCAAAAGTATGTTGGAGCTACTGAGAAGCTTTAATGCATGAACACCAAAAGGAAATTGTTTGATGGCAGTCAGTGACAATCTTCAAATGTTACCTTTTACTCCAATGTGCATTTGTTGTACTATAATGTGCTTAGATGATTCAACAAAACTTACAGTTGACACACAGAATTTTATGTTAATTGTTTGTAACCTAGGGAGTCCACTCATACCATAACGTATTATTTCAAGCCCCTGAGAAAATCCGTTTTAGTTCGCAACCAAAGGTGTGTGTCAACTTATCTCCAGTCATCCAAATAATTCCCAAACCTTGCTATATTTGAAAGGAAAACTGAAAGTAAAATTGCAAAACCGCATCGGGAAAATTGTTTTGATAAAACAAGATAAAAAGTATTTAATCAGCTTTGCATCATCGCTTGGCCCAGTATCAGGTGATATATCCCACTGGCATTTCTCTGAGCAGAGAAATTCACCTGAACCTTTTCACCCCTATTTCTTGTGAATAGGTCCACACCCACCATTGATAACAATGGATACGGGCTATACCATGTCAGTGTATGGGTTAGCAAGACAGGATACAATTTATCATGATGACCCACTTTCATTTCCCCTGGCGATGCCTGGTTCAGTGTGATTAGATAAAACATTTACCGTACCCCAGAGTTTTTTATTTGGCTTCACGACACTAACATTTGACAGCACGTTGACAGGAAATTTAGAATGCATTAGAACGCAGAAAGTTGGAATTGTGTAGTGTAGCTATTTGAAATCCTACAACCAGACCATCAAAGACAAATCCAGTCTGGGTGTCTGAAATAAAAAAATAGGGGTGCGGAATGTCATCTTTCTGAGTATTCTTTTACTTCCTTTGCAGGAAAAGTTTCTTTTGTTGTTTGTACTATGTGGCATTCCCTGGGAGGAACAGCTTGATCAAACATTCATCCATTCATTCATTTATTATACCCATTCATTCATTCAGTCAGTGTCTGTCATCTTATCATTTCATTCATTCATTCATTCATTCATTCATTCATTCATTCATTCATTCACCCTCTCATTTTCTCTTCATTCATCTTTTCATTTATTTGTCATTCATTCATTCATTTATTCATTTATCCATTCATTCAATCATTCATTCCACATTCCTCTATAAATCTTTCATACAGTGTATGGCACAGACAAAACTGACAAAACTGCATTATCTGATATTTCTACAGATATTTGGCACCCTGTATTTCTGGATAGTCTTTGCCGTGCTTCACATCGTAACATGTTGCATACTGACTGCCCAGCTGTACTACATGGGCAGATGGAAATTAGGTGAGTAAGGACCCACCCTTACTGAACTTCAGGAACCTAAGGAGACTTCTTTCAATCGGACAGTACATGAATCATTTGATTGGTTGACAATAAAAGAAGACTCCCTAAGTAACCTTTCTTAAGCCAAATGGAGATCAGAAGTAAACTTGTCATCAGGTCATTGGATTGAGAAACTCACTTTTTGCTCAATAAAGGAGAGGACATATTACGTTGTAATCACCATGGTTAATGCTTGCTCTTCAGTAAATCAGTAATCCCTAGCTCTCATCTCTGTACGGTGCAAAGCCTCCTTACATATTATTTTAAAGCCTCTGAATCCTGATTTGCTATAAACCACTGCATGATTTCACAGGTCACATGGGTCAGGGTTAAGAGGTCGGCTTCAAAGATTTACATGTACCACTCATTCAAGGAGACTATTAAACTTTGTAATAATAATAGTAATTTTTTTTTTTTCCATCAATAAAATATCGAACCACTTTTAAATTACAATATACGGTACATAGATCATAAAAATACAATGAAAAAGTATAAGTACAGTAAAAATATTGTAAAAGTACAGTAACAAAAATGTACTGATACAATGGCAAACTTGACAATGCAACATGATGAAATAATTTTTAAAAAATAATGTAAGAACAACGAAACTTAGGTCATCATACCCACTTTAAAAAGGCAGAAATTTCCCCATCTGGTCTGAAATTGTAATATTCATCGTCTGAGAAATCTGTATGACAGAAGATAATAAACACTTCTCTACAGTGCTCACTGAACACTCCCGCAGGTACATACCGGTACTTCTAAAAGTGAATTTTCAGCCCAAAAATAAGGAATGATATGCCCCATGGATTCCTTCTGCCTTTGCAAATGTGGTGAATAAAATGTAGGTCCCCATGATTTGAGTCAGTGTCAACAAATCTTGATGATCATGAGAGCAAAATTTGTACTTGAAATTTATTTTCTCTGTATCTGTAAAATGGTCAGCATTGAATGCTATATGATGATCATTGTTCGTGCTTTATATATTGTGATCTTCCGCAGATCTGGGCCTCTTCAAAAGAGTTTACTTGGTTTTAAAAACAGACTGTTTGAAGTGTGCCAGGCCCATGTACACAGTAAGTAGAATTCCAGCTGTTTTGACTGAAATAGTGAACTCACACTAGACTTTATTGCGTCAGTTACAATGTTGGCAAATGTTCTCATTTTTTCAGTTTAGAAGAAAAATTGAGTGGTAACATCCAATGCCAAAAAGCTTTCAACAAGATTTTTGACTTTGTTTAAAATTATTCAGCTTATATGATATTCTGTATTAAGTAAAACTGCTGTAAAATTTGCCATTCATGCAAGTTTTAGTCTGATTAGACTCTCAAGCTAGGGTCTACTGATATCTGGCTAAACCTCAGATTCTTTACTCTTTCGATGCAACTGTTCCAGTGTTGTGGTTTCTAAGTGCTCATTTTGTGTCCAAACACATGATTGCAACAAACTCCTTTCTGTAATTCTGAACGCACTGCACGAGAAATACAGGGTCATTATGTGTCATTCTACAATATGTGTTCTAACTCATTTCCTAAAAGCTGAAAAAGTGAGTATCAAAATGAACTTGACCAAAATTGTTTGTTATGTTGACAGGATAGAATGATACTACTCATCTGTGGAAATGCCATTAATTGGTCTCTGTAAGTACAAAAGATACATTTACCAATGCGATACTAAAATGCTTGTTCAATTCCTATCTTATTTGTAGATCATCTACCGGTAACTGTTTCAAATTAATGCTGTCGATATTAATATTTTTTAAATGGTACAAAAGGGTTGTATTGACTTAAACTTTAGTAGAAGAGTAAAAATTATCTATTGATCATCTTATTCCTTTTTTTCATTTTCTCCAATTGATATTGAATTTGTATTCACAAGAAAGATAACACCATGATATCTATTTGTTGATGCCTATGAGACAACTAAATAGCTGAAGAAGTAAAGAACACACACTCTCTCTAAGTGTGCATAAATACTTTGCCAATATTAGAGGTTCCGTCTCTCTATTTTTCTGTTTCAGTGCAATATACGGTGTCATCACACAGCCCCATGACTTTGCGTCTTATCTGCTGGCAATATTCATCCTTAACTCCATGTTGTATCTAGCGTTCTACATCATAATGAAGGTATATTGCCGGATTTATTTTGAATTTTCCTACACATCTTGCACAATCTAATACTGAACTGATCCTAGTGATGTTGACACAAAGACAATCATGTTATGTTGGTTGTGTTGTTATTGTATCCAATACCGACAACAAAGAAACAATATTGGAAGAGACAACTAAAGACAATGACCAGAGTGACAGGAACACTGTGAATGGCAAGCTATTAAAATAGATAATCAAACTTCAGAAGAGTAAGATTTTGATCTGATTTTTTCATTCTTGTTCATTCCTCTTCATGTAATTGCATCTGCACATGCCATTAATGAAGCATTTGTTTTGAGAGCTACATTTACTGTAACATCACGTTTCACTGGTCAATTTCATACAATAAACTCATTGCGAGTCTGGCAAATGTGGATATAATCACAGGTTGTGAAATACCGGTAAACGTGTGGCAAATGAGCAGACGACACCTATTCTACTTCACAGAGATGCGTTATTTTCCATTGAAAAATGTCGAAACATGATGACAAAGTCTGTTACATATAATATATAGCTTGTGCAGTGTGCTCAAGTTTAAAGAGAACCAATTCCAAGTTACAGTGACAATCATAAACATTGCTACAGTGATCAGCTCATGTAAGGAAAATGTCAGCGTTCAAATAAACATGCCTCTCTTTGTTTTCAGCTGCGATTCGGTGAGAGAATTGTGTTGAGGGCGTTTGTTTTTATTTTACTGACTGTCGGGTTGTGGGCAGCAGCTTTGTTTTTCTTCTTACAAGGATTGGCACAGTGGGATGTAAGTATATGTTGGTATGGAGACAACTCCGAAAAGGAGTGCTCCAGTTCATCTTTATTGTCAGCTATGTCAGTTCACACTATTACTCCAGAATCACACAAAGATGGGGAATCCTCCAAAACAAGGCTAAGTGCCTCCCCTAGTCCTAACACAGAGAGCGCCACTCATTACCCATATGGACATCTAACTACTAATGATTACATAAATGAAAGTGGTGCACCTCACTAGAGAAATATTGTTCAACCTTTCTGAACATCTTAATATCGTCAAAGTGTTTTTTCCTTTTTCTGCATTCACCAGATTTGATGAACTTTCAGTTTTGGCAATAAACAGTTGATCAATATTTGCGATGTAGTGTGGAGGTTACTACATGCAAACCAAACTGAACCTCAAAATAGCCCCCAAATTCCCCAAATCCACAACAGGAATTTGCACTGACCTCTTGTAGCTCCAGGTGCATTCCCAGCTTCAGCTGCTCTGATTATATTTTATTAAACAATATAGTAAGGTTTACTGTCTATATTTGTCAATACAACATACCGGTACACATTGCCAGCAGACAAATCTCCTAGCATAATGTATAAATGCTTGTGAAGATACTGCTAAATCCTTTGAGTCGTATTTACTTGTGTTTAAATCTACTTTTGCAATTTAGGAACTTGTGAAAGTCAAATAAAAAAAATTCCGTTCCTGGTCAGAGCAAGCACAATATTTCTCTGTTCATATTAAGGACTATTGACAATTGTCTTTCTGCATTAGTACTTTTATTTGCCATCCACACTGTCAAATTCAAGTACCCGGTATATGTGTTGTTTTGCTCTGTTTTTATTTACATCAACTTACATTTATTACTACAGAAAAGGCGGATACAGTCGGCAATTATTGTCTGAAAAAAATTTCTTAAAACTGCTGACTAAAACTAGGGGTTAAAGTTCGAAATTGATAAGAAGTTATGAAACAGCTTACAGATAATAGTACGTGCCTGAGTTATTGCAACTCCTGTAAACAGTCTGTGAATGAAACCAGTTGAATCTCTCAGTCAAGACTGACAGTCTGTCTATACATCAAAATCACTTTCTGACTAATGGTTCAAGTGAAGTTCAATTCAGGTTTCACAAATTCAAATTTCATTGCTAAAAATAAACTACTCCTTGCTTCAATATTCTATTGCAATCTTCTGATGTGATCATCAAGGGACAATGACTCATGGTCACCTGGGTTTCTCCATTCTCTAACAGTTTTAATCTCTCTCTGCAGAAAACGCCGGCTGTCTCACGTGAGGGTAATCGTGACTGTATATTGTTTGATTTCTACGACCACCATGATATCTGGCATTTCCTGTCAGCCTGTGCTATG
>LD346544.1:317767-331746 GCA_001465055.1 Ptychodera flava
TTTCCATTATGTATTCGTGATCATCATGCAAACAGATTTGACACGTTCGTCTGGATTTGTACTTTTCCAAAGTTGACACCCACAATGCTTCTTAAACGTTTGTTGATCACTGCAGTATTACTTTTTGTCGACTAAATTGAGCAACAACTTTACTCAGCTATTGCCCCAGAAGTACATAACAAATGACACGTTATTATAAGACGCTTTGAAGAAATCTTGTAAAATATATGATACTAAGAAGCTGAAAGCGAACGATACGAACGCTAGGTCTTCTTTAGATGTTATTATATTCAAAACAATTAAACGTTAAATTTCATTTATCTTTGAAAGTAGCTGCTGAAGATTCCTTGATAAACCGAGAAGACAGGAACAATATCGACCGTGTAAAGGTATGATTCTTCGGGACTATTTATTATATTTTATTCTGTACATCTCCTTCTTAAGTAGGCAAAACCTGATATCAATCAATAAATCAATCAATCAGCAAAGACTGTATAGCGCCATATCCCAAAGACAGTGTTTTGCTCTGTGACGCTCAATGGTTATGTAACACCGTATGCTCTGGTGAACATGTGCGTTTTCAGTTTTTTTGAAAGTTTTCGAGTTCTGGGATTCTCTGACGTCGAGTGGTAGTGAGTTCCAGACTTTAGAGGCAGCGTATGAAGATGCATGACCACCTTGGGTAATGGTTTTGTAGGTTGAGATGTTAACAGTTTTGTAGGTTGTAGATGTTAACAGTTTTGTAGGTTGTAGATGTTAAAAGTTTCGTGGTGGATGAACTGAGTGTACGAGTTGGAATATAGGGCCTGAGTAGATCACTGTAGACTGCAGGAGTCTGGCTGTTAACTTAGCCTTGAAAGTTAACAACAAAAATTTTGCAGTAAATCTTGAGACGAACTGGTAATCAATGGATATGGGTGAGAACTTGGGTGATAGGCGTAAATTTCCTGGTGCGTGTGATTATTCTGGATGTAGCATTTTGAGCTCGTTGTAAATGTCCTATTGTGTTATCTGGGAGTCCATATACAAGTGATTTACAATAGTCAAGTTTGGCCGGCAAAGTTGTATGTATTAAGGTTTGGCATACTTCGTTAGTGAGGTAGCGTCGTATTGATATAATTCGGCGGAGATGGCTGTAGATTGATTTGCAAGTATACCTAATGTGTTGACTGAACATGTGATTGTTGTCAAAGGCCATGCCAATATATTGCCAGCAACCAACATATGGTTATTGTCAATAAGACACTACAGCAGGTCAAATAATCAGTGTTATTCAAGGTAAATAAATAACTTTACCTGATCCAAGAAAGAAATACAAAATGGCAAATGGACACCATAGCAGTTCCTATAGTCAGTATTATTCTATGTAAATGAAACAAGTACCAGGAAATGGCAATGACAATAGGGTGACGTTGAACATTGACAATGACAATAAAATCACATTGAACCACAAGTTCTGCGCAAAAAAGCTAAGTTATGCGTGCATATCAAGTCTAGACACAATTGTTGAGGCAGGTTTCTGTAGGATCCTACGAAGGGAAATGTTGCCGCGCAAAATAAATTTAAAAAAATCGTACAAGAATACCTCTCCACACCTCCAGAATTTGTATCCATCATTTAAGTAACCTTTGAAAATGTGAAGTAATTGCCAACTTCATAATTCTTCTTTTCAGCCATTCCTGTCCGTGGCTGATTTGTGCAAGAAGTCCAGTGAAACACACAACGAGAAGTACAAATTGTATTGCTCCAACTTGATTCCCATCGCTATCTTCTACGCATTACCGGTGATACAACTTGTTTTTGCCTACCAAAATGTAAGTATAAATGTCATAAAAGTGTTTCAATGTGTCTGGATTGGTACATGTCATCCGTTATGCCATTACAGCTATAATATTCAATAAATCTTTTGACCTTTGAGAACTCTGTTAACTTAAGGGAAGAATGCACCTCGTAGACAGATATTCGGACCCTAAAACTTCTACTATATTATTGTGACCTACCACTTGTGAGGGCTCATGTTTAAGCTTATGAAGTCGATGAAGTTTTGAATAGTTTAGTTTTGTGAAAAATCAGGAATTTGATTACTCCCCCATAGAGATAAGACAGGGATGCCGGCCATTTTGAATTTCAAACACAGGATATTGGATGTGTTTTTCTGGTACCAAAGTTTGCATAGTGACCGCTGATTTGTACTCTTGATTTTGAAAGAAAATGGTCGAATGTTTGCATTGAGAAAGTTTGAACAAAAGTTAAGCCTTTCATCAAGGCAACGAGGAGGAAAGTACATTAATTTACGTGCGTGAAGGCTCAGCTTTTGCATTTCATTAACATGTCTGATTATTTCCGTTCCAGATATTCCATGATAACGGTGACGAGGATATCTGCTACTACAACTTCTTATGTTCAAATCCCCTTGGCGTACTCAGGTAAGGATAATAACCTTATCCACGGGCAAAAATATGCATTTGCGAATTGTTATTTATCCACTGGTTCATGCTAATTCTGTTTATTTGTCAACTGAAGGGTTAGTGTCACTCTCTAGAATATGATTCTAAGACACCAATATTTAGGATCACAAACCTTTTGTTACCAGTCAAGTATTACCATGGCAAAGGACCATGTAGTAGCATTACTTGGAAACTGCGCCTAAATAGGACAAAAAACCATGATCCTTCTTAAGTGTTATACACATCGGGACTAACTATGCTTCAAGTTACAAGGTCATTGTGGTTATCTGTCTGTTTGTAATTGTAACAATACAAAGCCATTGACAGATCGATTAACTTTCATTGGTAACTTCGCAAACCGGAGGAAATGTTGACTTTACTGTTCCCAAAGACAGCATTTCTTGATATTTGACTTGACAGTTCTTTCAACAACGTATTCAGTAACATCGGTTACGTGTTACTTGGTATATTATTCCTAATCATCACTCGAAGGGAAGAAAAACTGCATCAGAAGTCTGTGGAGAGGTACAGAGAGTCGGAACAGGTATGTTAAATGAGCTATTAGCTGAAGCGCGCAATGCAAAGTAGCGAAATGTGTTTTTATATTTAAAAATACAACGGGCAATTTTCCGCACGTCAAAATGCTTTATCAAATAATCATAGAAGTTTTTGCATTCAAAGAAAATTAAAAGATGAAACGCATTTAGAATACAGTTATGATAGAGAAAGTTAAAGTTGTGAATAAATTGTACATCTGCATCTGTTTAAAGTAGCTCCTTGTTCCAATGCTTTCATTTCAGGAACTGGGTCTGCCAAGATATTTTGGCATATTTTACGCCATTGGTATCGCCTTGATCATGGAGGGAATTCATAGCGCTTGCTACCATGTGTGCCCTTCCCATAGCAACTTCCAATTCGGTAAGTATACAGAATTCATGAAGAATATTGCTCAATAGAAGAGAAAAGCTTAAAGGCTGGTGTATAAGCTGTGATGCACACACTAACTCTGTAATACCTGTTCATTGCTTAGTGAAAAAATTCTGTCGGAGAGGGCGAGCACACGCTTTTGCTACGTTGACCTGCATATTAGAGGGTCAAGGCTAAACAATCTTGTTCTTTTGTTTCTTGCGGTTTTTTTCACAAGTACAACTAACGTTTGCATTGTAATATTCATACACTCCAGATAGCTTTTGTCTTGATGCCCATACTCCGGAACACAAAACTAACTAGGGGATACGCACAGTCAAAAAATTGGAACAAATTTTGAAGAATAGGATCTGCTGATTGTTCAAGTTTGTCAAACGTATTCGGCACCCTATTGCTGAAAGTTGCATTGTTACAAATTACCCATAAAAACCAAGTGAATTCAAAAACGAAAAGTAGATAAGCTTATATTTTGCTGATTGAACCAACATTGCTACAATATCTTATTCTCCAAAATTAGTTGCAATGTGTTACTTTTCAACAATTACTTTTGGTTATTAGTGATACGCTGTTTGAGAATTAAAAAATGTGTGGATGTGCGCAGGTGCAAAATGTGTCCAAACTAGATAAATTCTGAAAAAGTTACGCAACAGAATCAATAGTAACTCATTTATAATACGTCATTTGCTAAAATCAAGCCCTAATTGTCATTCATACACGCATTAGAGTCTGGTAATATCCCTGTCGTCATTGGACTTTTCCAAATCTGCATTTGGTGTGGAAAGGGTAAATATGAAACTATGGATGATAACAGAAAAGGTACTAATATTGATATTTTTCAAACATAGATACATCTTATATGTACATTATGGTCGGCTTGTCAATGTTGAAGCTGTACCAGGCCAGGCATCCAGATATAACGTCAACAGCACACGTGGCATATATATGCCTCGCTCTTGTCATATTGGTCACCGTCATCGGAGTGGTGAGTTACCATATTATTAGGGAGTGTAACTGTAAGTAAGATTGCGATTTTGCTGACTTGTGATACGTGTTTGCTCTAAGTATGATGAGTTCTTTCATCGATTTTGTCATAGGAACATGAAGGCATGTCATTAGTGTTGTACTGTATTTTATCGGTGTGACCAGGTTTTTAATAATTATTGTTGCAGTGCTGTATTTATAAGGTATTTATATCACTAGGTACGTAATGAGTTCATCTTTGAAGCAGAGGGCATCGTCATGCAGGTGCCTCTAGCCATGATTAAACTGTATCACTAAATTAGAGATAAAAGACATTATTCTCTATCAATTACTGTAGGACGAATAATTAACTGCAGCATAAAAAATATTTTCCTCAGAATGGAGTGTTGGCAGTGGGTTGGGTTTACATGTCTCGTGAGCTGTCACACTTCACTTTGGCATCACTTTGAGAAGCCTTTCTTCTGACATGTTTATTCCACGAGTTAACCCTTTGAGCGCCCAAGTCAATTTTGGTGCCTATATCAAAATATACACCAGTCAATTTTTTCCTAATTTTTGGTAAAATTTTGATAATAATCTGAAGCCAATAAAATGTGATGTTCATTTAGTCTAAAATTGTCATAACAAATTACAGAAAAATTCACAAAATTGGTATAATGTTGCACACTATAATTTTGGTGGGAAAAGTTACAGCGCTCAAATGGTTAAAAACTGCAACATCGATGTTCTTCTCAGTCCTTACACGTTATGACTGTTTTCAGGTCTTTGGTACACTTTTGTTCTGGATAATTGTCACAATATTGCACATTGTGGTGACCTTTGTACTGACCGCCCAGATATATTACGTTGAGGGGATCAGCTATGGTGAGTGGCTTTTCATTTGTACCGAGAAGAAATACTACTAACACAGTTAGAACTATATTGAGATTATTGGATAGTAACAAAAATGAAGAAATCGTGAGTCAAAAAGAGTGAAAAAAACAACATTTGTTGTCATAATTTTTTCAAATTTGAAGAATTTCAAGATATTTGAATTTTCTTTCTTACAGGAAATACCCCAAGACAAACATATAAAAATACACTGAATATTACTGAAATCTTTATTCAAAACCAAAAAAATGTCTTACTTTCTCACTATACAAAATTTAATCAAAAGTGCATATCGAAAAACATTTCACAATATTTCACAAAAAATGTCCAGTACATCTTTGATTTACATCATAAAGTCAGAGTAAAAATCAGGATTTAATCAATCATGTTATAGTCAGGGCACATTTGAAATGCCTCTGACTTGGTCTACAGAAATAGTGTAACTTTCAATGTGAAGTCAAGGCACATTTGAAATGCCCCTGATTTGGTTTTTAGAAATAGCATGTTTAAACTTAAGTAAGGGCACCTTTGAAATACCCCTGACTTGGTCCTAAGAAAGAGTGCGATTTTAATGCAAAGTTTGTGAACCTTTGTCTCTAACTTGGTCTTGAGAAAAAGCTAGATTTTCTTTAGAAATAGTATGAGTTTCAGTTCAACATGAAGTCAAAGCACATTTGAAATGCCCAAGAGTTTATCTTCAGAAAACAGTCTTGTTTCAACCTAAGCCTGGGCACCTTTGATATGCCCCTGACTTGGTCTTTAGAAAATCAGTGACTTTCAACTTAAGTCAGGCTACATTTAAAATTGATATAGTTGAATTACTGTTATGCGATTCATTCTTTTATGCATGTTGCAAAACAGTATTTCCTATGTAAAACATGTAATTTGATCATTTCTAAATCCCGATTTACTCATTGAGCTTCAAAATGATTCCCTATAAGTGGTAGACCAAACAAAGTATTTAAAAAGTTTTAGAGTCAAAATATCCGGCCCTAAGACGTATTCTACTAACACGATTGGAACTAATTTGGGATAATTGGATAGGCGCAATTTTTCAAGAATTTTAGAAATTTGTCTAATATTACCCCATATTTGCTTCTCATCTTTAAAATTTTATTCAAAATTTATGATGCTGTTAAAATTTTATGGTTAAGAATCAGCGCATGATAGTATCTAATGCAATATTGTTCAAAACATATGAACAATATTTATATTTGAATGAAAATGTGTGAGCTTGTCAATAGTTTCTTCATTACTGAAACACTAGTACTAATCTCAGTTTGTCACTTTGCCTCGACCAAAATGAAGTATTTTGATTGATTTACAGTTAAGTCAGTCAGGGTCATTGAAAATGTGCCCTGACTCAATTTAATGTTTATGAAGCCTTAAATTCACGAAAAAGTCAAGGGCATTTCAAAAGTGCCCTGACTCAAAAGTCGTCAATTCGAGAAATTTTAAGCATTTTGTCTCGTTTCTTCGGTACATTTACATAAACATCAACATGTTTTCATTAAAAATGAATCCGATGAAAGAGGTATGCAATAATCATTGTGTTTTCGTTGTTTTGTTCGATGAGAACAATATTTCAAATTTTACACTATTCTATCATTTTGTAAAATTTCGGCTGTAAAAATTTCGATTTCGTTACATTTTCTTAATAATTACTCTTATCGAATTTTCCCAAAATAGTTCCAATCGTGTTTACTTAAAACAACGAAGGTTCACCAGCTGTCGACTTTGTCGGTAACCTCAGTGCGAACTACTGTGGTGTTTCGTTTTAAGGGCTAGTATCGGCTTTATTGTGGGATAAGTGACATTGAAGCAGCTAATTGTATGATACTGTCCCCATTTAAACACAGAGCGACTGAAGAAATCCTGTGAGACGATACGACAATGCGACAAACCACAGCATCCCGTAAGTCACGATTCAATCGAATATCGAATATTTTCGCATTTAAAATTGCCATGTAGCATGCGTTTTTTGAACTCAACTGTTTAGCTGTCTGACTTTGGTTGCCTTCCGTTCTTTTACGGACAATTATATCTCTTTATATGTGGATAGCAATAAGGTGGAAATTAGTCGAATCTAAATAATGTCTAACAAGGTAGATAACAAAATGAGTGATTGAACCATTGTTCGGTTGATTTTGATTTTTGTCACCGTGTCTTATCCTTTAGAACTATTGTCTGCTTTATTTTTAGGCTCGGATTGTGCTACTACTGGTTGGGAATATCATAAATTTGTCATTGTAAGTTCCCTCTGCCTCACTTACGTAAATCGAAAAAAATGGGAATTGGTATAAGTGAATGATGCGAGCATAGAAAACATGGGGGTTGCGTTTACATAGTTCAGCAAATAGGGAAATTCCATATCATTAATATGTCAGGTATAATTCGGACGGAGTAAGATCATTAAAACGTCACTGTGTACTCGCTATCATTTAACAACCAAGATCAGTGTTTTGGAAAGCTGACATAAGAATCATAATATCAACATCATGTAATCCAGCTGACCCTTCTTGTCTCCTTAATGTTTCAGCGCACTGTACGGTGTTATCGCTCTGCCGGATAGCTTTGCTACGCACCTGTTGTATATCTTCCTAGTCAACGCTGCCTGGTACATAGGATTTTACATTTCTATGAAGGTGACTGGATTCTTATTTTCATCAAGATTATTTGTTGTACCATAGTGCTTTGTCTTCAAACGTTTCCGAGTCGAATTAAGTTTTGGTTGAATTATTTTACACATATCAGGCAGCTGTATAAGCTGGTGCTGTTCCAATATCAAGTATATGCGCAAGTTTTTCATCCGTTGTTTACCTCAGAGATTTAAATAAGACATTAACGTGTTTGATTTCAGTTCGTGTGGGGCGAGAGAATTCTACCGAAGGCTCCTCGAGCATGTGTGTTTCTGGTGTTGAACATCGTTTGGGTGCCGGCGTTGTACTTCTTCGTTCAAGAGTTATCCCACTGGGGGGTAAGTAAGGTGTCGTGTTCTTACTTTTATTGTGTGTAACTAAGGCCCTGACAAGCCGACGGGTTCCAGAGGAGTGCAAATACCGCGGCATATTTATTTGTGCAGCGTGCTGAGATATTTTTCTTGAAGGGATATATTTAAGCAATAAAGCACACCCGGGGACGGCATACCACGAGATTTTGACCAGTTCACGACATATTTGCACGAGCGATAGCGAGTGCATATATGAAGTGAACTGGTCAAATCGAGTGGTATACCGTCGCTGGGTGTAATTTATTGCTATTATATCATAACAGTATATTGAAATTCTGGCGTTGAACGTCAAAAACGGATTTTTGCTCAAGCTGAGAGCTCGCGCGTATGCCAGCCGTGGTGTATCGCCAATGCACCTCGGTTCTTTTCGTGTCGCGACCAATCAGATCACTTTATTTGCGCCATCAGTATACTGGTATGATATAATATCGGTTTTCATATATTTCTTTATTGTTTATCCTATTAAATAAAATCGGATAGTTCATCTCTGACCATGTTTCTACCCTGCTCTTTGATTTTGCCCAAAGAAAACCCCAGCAGAATCACGTGAAGGAAATCGTGACTGTCTTCTGTTTGATTTCTACGATGATCATGATGTGTGGCACATGTTGTCAGCCTGCGGCTTGTTTTTCACATTCATGGTAAGACTTTTCAGAGTTAACCGACTCACTTTTCCGAAAATCTCGCCATCTCAATTCGATATTGTTTGTGGAAACTTGCTTTCAAAAGGTACGAGACTGCTGGAAGACCGAAACTCGCTTTGAACTGCATACGACACGATTGGAACTGATTTGGGATAATTGGATGATGAAGTAATGTCGATTAATCTTCAAAAGTAATTCATCTACTTTTCTTGTAAAGTTAATACACTTGTTTTTATGAGTAATTTGCAATATTGCGACATTCAGCTATACGGCACATAACACTTTTTAGAAATTTGAAAAATATGAAAATCCAATTATCCCAAATTAGTTCCAATCGTATTTACTTTTATATGAGCCGCCCGAGAAATATTTGAAGACAAAATGGTCAGTTTTTATCGTGTTTCCAACATCAACGGAGGTCTGCATTGCAACTTTGCAATTTTACTTCAGTCGTCCTATTTTTGCATATTGTACTGTAATTTTTCTCTGAGAATTATGATAAACAATGGTTAACGAAACTCTTCTCAGTTTCGCCAGTGGAAAGATATGGGACCGAAAGTATTACCGGTACAATTGTAGGGGAAGGGCCATAATGCACAGCATTCAGTTCACCTCTAACTTTACTTCGTTCAAAATATGCCGGGTTAGCACATTTAAATATAAAAATACCTGTAAGTGCAACGTCTGAAGATCAAAACATTTCACCGTTGTGGTACTTTTAATGAACTAATTGTTGTAAGTAAAACGATTATCTATCTCTTAGTCACTACTTTTTAATACACCTTCCATCCCGAGCAACAAAAGAGCAAGGGAAAATAACCGGGAAATTCTGGTAACATTGTCGGTTTTATCATTATTAAAATGTATTTTATCTTAATTCCCCAGTAAAAAAATAAACCTGTGATCTTGACTGTGAAACTCTGAAAAATGTTGCAATTCCTGGGCACGAAGATACCTAGGAGAAAAAACTGCCTTCGTATAGGAAAAAACAATTTGTTTGGACCCATTCCTCCTGCTCCACTCTCCGATACCGAATGGTACACCATTACTTTGCAAAATTTCCAGTTGATTCCATTCATACATTTAAATATTAAAATTGCCGTAAAGAAAAAAATGCGCATTCTAATTGTCATAATATTAAGAGATGAATCTTGCGATGGAAAATCAAAGGGAACTTAAAAAACTATGTAATGCTAATTTCTGGAGAATGAAAACTTTATCAATGTTTCTTCTGTTGCATTACCCCATTCTATACAGCAAAAGTCAAGAGCGTTCTGGAACAGTCCAAAATATAATACCATACGATACTCATAGGGGATATATGATTGTAATCTACGTAAAAGACCTATACGCGTACTTAATTTCTCACACAAAGTTTCGATTTGTGCGGCCCTGGTCAAAGTTTCATCAAGGATCACCCCTTTACCCTCGTCATCGAGGAATGACCCGTTCATGCCATTGTGAACCGCCGTGAGCAACGTCGCTTGGAGCATCAGGCAATTTTGATACCGTCTGATATATAGTCAAAGTCATCCCCGTCACTTCGCAAAGATGAAAGTAACGTCGGCTTCGCCTCATATTATATGCGGAAATCAGAGCCAAACAACATTTGGGCGCTCTGCAGGCTACATACAACTACTTCAACCTTCGCCCCGGTTTGCTAAGTGTGGTGGTTGATTGTTATTAAACGTACAGGATAACCGCTATGGTATGCTAAGTCACACAATACATGTAATAGGAAAAACGCAGCGTAGCAAATTATTACTTCTATCTGAGGATTGCAAGATGCATGAAACTTAAGTAATAGATTTCATTACTTTGTACTTGAAGTAATCTCCTACGAGGACATCTGTATACTTCGATATATATATTATATATATATATATATATATATATATATATATATATATATATATATATATATATATATATATGCGCTTAAATCTTTTTGCATTTTTTCTAAGATTCTGTTAACTCTGGATGATGACATTGATGACAGCAAGCCGAGGGACGAAATTCCAGTTTTCTAGATCTTACGCATGGAAGAAACTCAAGTTTGAAGATTTCTTTGTGAAATTCAATATTAGAGGACTGATACTCAGCAAATTTTTGATACTGAAGAATATAAATTAATCGCTACTGGCATCGAATCACTGAATCACAATAACATGTAGATATCACAGTATTTCTTCCCCGTCAGGTGGCGCTATCGCTCAGTGTAAAAACACATGCGCATTCGGAAAAAAGGAAAGCTCTGATTTAAGACGGTATTGTGGACGATTCCAAAGTTTGCTCTTACACTAACAAGAAGTACGATACCGTTTATGCCGATAATTCATGTATAATACGCTTGCAACTTATTAAGTGGTGCTAGACTTGGTTGTGATGAATTTAACGTCATTACATCGTATGACTTAGGGTAAGGCCAAACAAAAAATGTGCTATTCCAATTACCCGGCCTACCCAATTTTCTTACCAGCCGACCCTAAATTCTTTAGAGCTACTTAAACGCGGAAGGAAAAAAAGAAAGAAAAACCCGTAAAATCACGCTTTCGTTACTTGGCATTTGATTTTTGCTTGAATGAGAGCGTCTTTTATGGTTTTTTTTCCTTTTACATATATGATACATTTTTCTGGAAATGTTGTGGCCAGTGTTTGACTGATCTGAACCCCTGAAAAATGTATATTTCAAAATAAAAATATTTTGGAAAAAAATTTCCTGCCGACTACCTACCCTATTTTTGAAAACCATGTTATCGGAACAGCACAATTTATTTTTTTGCTCAAGCCTGATTATGAAGTAATATTTGTTAAAGTTGAATTTTTTCTCTGTTTTTCATGTCAATATTTTGGTTGTTAATCGGTGGTTTGGAGTAAAATATACCATAATTGTTTCCTGCTGCGGTAGCATTGTACAACTTAAACTCTCTTTGAGTACCAATCTATTATATTTTCATAATTTTTTACAACTCAATACACACGATTTGATTGTATTTTGAAATAGAAATCAATAGACTCATATCAGACATCAAGAATATTTTGTCACTGTTGGATGTAGTAAACACTAGTTTATTGAAGTTTGCTTTCACCTACGCTTTGTTAATAAAGATCACAATATCATCACGAAGAAGTTAAAATAGTAATTTTCAAGACACTACTGACGCATTATTGTCAAACTTCGTGTTTATTTGGACGTGTTTCACGAGTGCATAATGATTGACACTATTCTTTACGAGGAACTGCTAGCTTGAGCTATTGATTTAGAATACATCATCAAATAGAGTCATTCGGACGTATTTTGCTAGAGAGAGAGAGAGAGAGAGAGAGAGAGAGAGAGAGAGAGAGAGAGAGAGAGAGAGAGAGAGGGGAGAGATTGCTTCGATACTATGGTTGAGAGTCCAAATCACTTACTTTGATAGCTTGGCCAATCATTTTGAAAGAATTTTTGCTCATATCATCATTATTCACAGTACTTGGGCGAGTGTTCAAAGGCGGTTCAAACGGTCGCATGTTTTGGCAGCCACGTTAAATTGTCAAATTGCCATGAGGAAGTGTTCCAGGACTTATTTTTCTTGGATGTGGACCTTTTATGCCAAACCTGACCTTACCATTGCTGCCTGCAACATCTCGAACAAATGTATCCAGACTAATACTGATATAAACAAATTTCTGGTCAAATGCTCTGGGGCTATTTTTTCACAATGGTGGCCGATATGGACAGTTTCCTCGCATTTAGAAAGCAAAAGTAAGCTTTGCGTTAGTTTACAAGCTCAGCTGAGCACATCGTGTGCCACAACTAAGTACCAGTAAGGTGCGTTCGAAAACAAAGATCGACGCAAGTTTTGGTTCAAATGTGATTTTCATATTTTCAAATTCTCAAAACTGTTAGATGCCCTTTTACAGATTACTCATAAAACAATTAAGTGTGTAAAATAAAGAGAAAAGCAGAGGAGCTTACATTTGCAGATTAAACAGACATTACTTCACCATCCAATTATTCCAAATTAGTTCCAATGGTGTTCATTATTGCCGGTGACATCACGGACTAAATTCGCCGCGAAAATTAATAACATCGATGAATACGATATCGAAATAAACTGACTGAGACGATACATGTTACACCTGGACACGTCCAAATAGAGAATAACGTATTGATATGTTTAGTTATTCATATGAAATTTCATGTTGACTGTAACAAGGATACCAGTGTTACTTGTAATATTTGACAACTAATGCAATCTGTTTGGAGACTTTGGACGGACATTTTGTGCAAACAAACATTAGGGTAACCTCCAGGAGAATGGGGAAAGGGCGGTACACTTTTTCACTTGTAATATCTTAGTGTGTTATGAACGCAACTCGGTTAACGACAGTCTTTGTCCAAGACCTACGAACGTTACCGAAAAGAACTGCAAGGTAGCACCCTCGAGATTTTAAATCGTGTGCCCCTTCGACTTCATAGGTCGCTGGGGAGGCTAACATCTCTCGATCAAAGTTCATATATCCGAAAAGTTCACGCACGCCCGATCGCTGAATCAGCATGGAACTGTGAGGAAATACAACTTCTCTCCATCGTTGCCACTGTGTTGCCGTGTAAACACAGTCGGCTTGACTTGAACTGCTCAAGTCTATTCCGTGTTAATTTCAGCAAAATCAATTAACATCCATGGCGTGAGTGGTGAACTAGCTGTGTGTTCGGGCTGGGATATGCAGTGATGACACAGATATGCGACTATTGTTGCTAAACATGCTTATGCCAAATTCCATCGTTGCCAAGGGTTGATGGCATGCGCTTCAGAGCAACATCAGACTGACTGGGCGACGGTTCAGGTAGATGGAGCTATCCAAATTTTCGTTTAATTTCGCCTTATAAGTTTGAGATCGAATATTTTACGTAATCATATTTCAAGAATAATGCTCTCCGATCAAAATTGACCGTTCATGCAGTAATCCTCCTCTAAATAATGTAAATATGCCCAAAGAAAATTGACAAAAAAGTTTGGGCCAGAACAGATCGGGATGTCCTAATGATCCATGAAGTTTCAAAATAACAATGGGATGACTCCCGGCGACTGCGACGATATTTGACATCAAATGCAA
>LD346544.1:333952-365038 GCA_001465055.1 Ptychodera flava
TTCTAGCCATTTGAATTCTGAAGATGTCTACCAAATTTGACTGAAATACGTTCAGCCGTTTTTGAGAAAATGGACCAACAGACAGACAGACAGACACACAGACACAGACACACAGACGGACAGACAGACAGACATCGCTGCGACATAACCTCGCTGCGCGCATGCGCACGCGAGGTAAAAATGCTCGGTCTCGGGCGCAGAATTTCCGACGTTCGATCTCTCAGACATCTGTTTTCAGCATTTTGCGCTTAGAGTGATGAAAACACCCAAGTAAGACAACAAATACACGCAAGTTGATATAATATAATAGCAATAACCCCCTTCGCAGTCGGTTATACACGAGATTTTGGTACAATTCGCTCCATATAGCACTCGCCTATCGGCTCGTGCTATATATGTCGCGCATTGTACCAAAATCTCGTGTATACCCTCCTGCGGCGGGGGTTATTGCTTAAATATATCATGCATGTATATCCATTGCAGAGATAATTTTCAAAGAGTGTCATTCTTTATATAATTCACGCACTAAAGTGTCCTAACAATTGACTGAGGACTTGATGAATAGTCATTAACAAATACTTTTAAAACTTATGTATAATAAACAATAAATTTGCTGGTTTTTAATACGGCGTATATTAATAATTGGTGTGAACTTAATTTTCAGATCAACACTACATGAACTGACGTCCAGTGAGCGTGATGCATGACAAGACTGAAACATTTAAGTTTCTTTTTGACATGTCATTACAACAATGATTTATTTCGATTAAAGACATTAATCATTATTACAATCTAGATTTGCTGCAATTTTATCAATTTTGGTTGAAAATGAACTCAAAAGTCCTTCATAAGATGGTGACAGTGATATTGAAAATGTAGAAAGCGAAAAGCTGGTTGGTGTGGAAGATTCAGAACCAATATCATAAACATTACATGTTGATAGTATTGTGAAAAAATAAAGAGTAATCAGTATCTTCTTGCCAGAATTTAAGCATTTTTACCAGTTTCAGCAAGGCGTCAGTTTTATAACAGTTTCATCTTTTACCGTATTTTGATTATGGTCTCGGTGTTGGGGGTTATTGTAGTAAAAAGAATATGAATCACTTGAACTGTCTTTTAAAGCGGGCAATGCGACTGATTTTGAATTGTGACATTGGTACCTCATCCATTGAAATGTTTACACTTCTACAATGGTATCTGCTATCCCATCGCTATAAGTACAACCCAGTAGCGTCTGTCTGCAAGAGTATGTTGTGGCCAGTCTCCTCCATACATCCGGGATATGATAACAAAGTACAAAGATCCACAAAGATCTTTAAGATCTGTTAGTAATAAAGCTCTACAAGTTCCATTTGCTAGAACCGAATTATTAAAGCAGTCTTTTCGAGTAATTACCTGTATAACAATTTGCCTACAGCAATAAGAAATTGTACAAGTGTTAGAGTTTTTAAGCAGGCTTGTTACAAGTTTTATCGACAAAGCTTTTTCGACACTTTTACATGAAACCTGTCTGTGTTGTAATGTTGTTGTTATCCTGTTCTTTGTCTTCTGTGTAGAAGTTTTCTTTGTGTTCGACCCTTTTGAAAAGAGGCGTATAACTATCATGACGATAGAGTTAAAATAAAATTTATATTGTTGTTGTATTGTTATAAGATACTTATTGCATCAAATTGTAAAAGATTTATAAAAAATACGTAGTTTAGTTTGGTAAATCGCATAACCTCATCATTAATTAAACCTATACTTTTAGAACAATAATTGTTAAAATAATTGAACTCAGGTATAGCCTTGAAGCTGTGATTCTTGTAATTTTTTTCCCTTTCTGGCTCAATATATGCAAGTGTGCATTTCAGAAAAATCAGTGGCAATCAGTAATAGTAGTAAATTTATATTGACCACTTCAGAGACAAGGCTTCAGTAAATCGCCTCATTTTTTATGCTTAATTTTCTGCACTTTTATAGGGGAGATACTTTTTTCCAGCACAAAAGTTCACGATGAGATTCTTTGAGAAACGCTACAATGAATGAGTGTCGTCGCTAGAGGGCAACCTTCACGCATGCGATTAGCTGTTGTTTTAGAGATTTGCAAGGACTACCTGTACCCGCCAGTGGTATTTTAAGTTAACATTTCCGTCTCACTGCCTTAGCGCCAAAACTGAGGGCACAACGTTTCAGTTTGATGTCTGTGTAAAAGGACAGCGACAAAATCAAACTTGGAGAAGAAACATGTAATGAGCATGACAGGAAAATTCAGGAGTGAATGAGTTGTATTTTCTGTCAAAAACGCGCGGGACAACATTTTGACTTCGCGATTTTTCTGCGATATAAACTAATAAGACACTAAATAATGCACGATTTGGTAAATCTAACTGTCCATCGTTGAATTCGCGTAGTTATAAGTAACATAAGTTGAATTCTCGATGAACTATGGGCGATATTTCTTTACAATGTGTAGTGCTAGATTTAGTGATTTTTTTAAATTTTCGCGTGCCATACCACCCACGAAGGCAAATCGATTTTTCGCGTCTCGGGTATCTGTGTCCGCATTGATGGAACTAAAATAACAGGAATGCGTTAGCCAGATTTGCTAACGTATGGCCCGGACCGTGCACCGAGCTGAGAATATTGTGATTCAGAAATTTGGGCTTTTATTGCGAAAGAAAGTACATAGTTTAGATAAATATGTCTAATGTGAGGAATCGAGGCAGGACAAATAAGCAACTAACTTAGTTCATGATGTTTTGAGTCTGTAGCGGTGAGTATACACAGGTTCGTAGCCTGCAGGGGTGGGCAACTTCCCCTGTGGAATTGCCACTCTGTCAGTATGTAAATTATGTACATCTCCCAAATCCAAGCTAAGTTTGGTTCTGCGCACACCAAACCCCCCTCCCGACCTGATAACTTGGTAAAGCTACAGCCTTGATTAGGCAAAGTAATGAAAGATTGAAGTTCACCTGCTTCTACCCATGTTCTTCTCCACAGTTACAAGACTATGTTCACAAGATTATTTAGACTAAACATGTTCAGAGTATCCGGACTGTCGTTCAGCAAACCACCAAATTAAATATCATACGTTCAAATGAAAGGCAGAGAAGCAATCTACTTGCGGTCGTTGGAGTTAAAATCATCATTTACTAGGATATTCACAATGTGCCGATCCCCTAACAGTTTTTCCTGAGATCCTTTTACGCATTAGCGCCCATTTGCCGGGCTGTGAAGCACCGCGCGCGGTCGCAGTAGGCCTGCAGCAGATCGCTTGTTTTCGCGTCCGTTTTAATTGGGCATGACTCCTAAGTCCGATTTGTTTGAATATTTTATATGTGACATACACCATTGATCAAGGAAATGATTTAACCACTTTATAGATGTCGGAATCTCAAATAAGTTTACCTTTGTAGGGTACCAATACCTTAAAGCTGTCTCCACATGGACAAGATGTTTAGCGCGAAATTTCTCAATCATCCAGCTTACAGAAAATAGCTACCACTTGTGATGTTGTCAACTTCTGCCAAAGCTTAGTCTAAGTAGTGGACGGTGTCCCTGTGAACGTGTCCATGTATCAATGTTTTTATTAGACTTAGGCTCAGCATATATGTTGACCTCGAGATGTTGTAATCATCGACTAGATATAACAATCGATTTAGGTTTTATGGACCACACCTTACCAATGATCAACAACGCGGACATGCTGAAACAGAGAACAATGCTTTCGTTTTGAGGGTTTTCTTTTGATATGGTGATGTTTGCCGTGTAACAAGTCCCTGAATGTACCGACATGATCTTATTTGCGTCGGGTAGGGTTGACCATTGCAAAGTAGCAGCACTGAAAACTTCACATACATACTCCAGACGAAAAAAGTTAGAGCAATCGTAAAACAAAAATAAATTTTGTCAAGAAAGGTATCGAATTAGAAAAATCAGAAATGGCGTAATTTTGGGATTTCATTAGAGGTAGCTGATGGTTCCTTTCGACTATAGTTGGCTAGTCTCGGCCGAAATGTACTTACCAAGCATTCCAATTTATCCCAGCCAGTCAACTGCCTTGCATAAAATTTGATTCCCATGCTCTCCTACGCTTTCTGTTTTAGGTGTTCAAACACTGAGAGATTTAAAACCAACATGCATTTGTACACAAACTACTCACTTCATTATTCAAGTGCATTAACACATGTTTCTGCCGGACTAACAACCTTGCTTCTACGGCTTTTCATGTATGTCTGTGATTAAAGTACGTTACAAGGGGAACAGTCGGGCGCAGACTCAAGAAACGTTAAATATGTATGTACAGGGAAGCAAAGCGAGTGCCAGAGATGTACCGCGAACCAACACGTATTCACATTTCATTCAAAATAACAGATTAGTATAAAATCTCTGTGGTGTCTCTCCTTTAAAGTGCATTAAGTAATAACCTAGGCCGCAGGAGGGTATACACGAGATTTTGGTACAATGCTACACATATATAGCACGAGCCGAGTGCTATAATGTAGGGAATTGTAGCCAAATCGAGTGTATACCCTCATGCGGCGGGGGTTACTGCCATTATATTATAACAACTTGTGTGTTTTTGTTGTCTTACTAAGGTATTTCCGTCACTTCAAAGGTTGGAACTTCAGCGCCCGAGACCGAGCACTTTTAGCTCACGTGTTCACACACGAGAGCTAATGTAATAGCGATGTAGGTCTGTCTGCCCGTGTATGTGTGTGAGAGAGGGAGTGTGTGTGAGTGTGTGTGTGTCTGCTTACACGATAACTAAAAAATGCCTGAACAGATTCAAGTCAGATTAGGTAGACAGGTACCATAAGCTACTTGAAAGAAGTTATTAGACTTTTGTTAGTGTGGCTTGCATATTAATGAAGTTATGACATATCATTTTTTCATATAATGGTTTCCCTATGGAGACAGTAATGACAGTGTCGACATATATAAAGAAATACTGCACAAAATTTCAGGAAACTTTTCACAGATGACAAGATCAGAATATAATGATGATACCGTGCGTTTCATCTACATTATCTGCATATTTAATGAACTTTTGTAATTAGTAACATAACTCTGAAATCCCTGCACCAAATTTGATAATACATGCAACATATTTCGATCTGACATATCTAATTGCACTGAGAAGCATTGGGCAGAGTCAAGTTGATAAATAGCCCATTTGCATACTTTATGAAGTTTTGTAATTAATAATATAACTCCAAAATAACAGCACAAAATTTGGTGAAACCTGCTACAGATATTCATCTGATAATATCTAATCGTGCTATGAAACAGTGAGCAGTGTCCAGTTTATGAAGGATTCATTTGCATATTGAATGAAATTTGTAACCAGTGATATTACTCCAAAATTACAGCATTAAATTTGATAAAAACTGCTACATATGTTGATCTGATAGATATGTAATTGTCCCATGAAGCATTGAGCAGTATCAAGTTAATAAACAGCTCAGTTGAATATTAAATAAAGTTTTTGAATTAGTGATTTAACTCTGAGAGTACTGTGCGAAAGTTCATGAAACCTGCTACATATAATAATATAACAGATATGTGATTATTCTGTGAAACTACTAATATTAAAGGCATACAGTCACCAGTAATCTAAGTATGCCCATATATGGTCAAAGGGTCGTTCCTTGGTATTCAAAATGCCCATGTGAGGTAGTTTTTTAAAAAGCGGCCACCCGATTAAAATCTGTGATTGGTTAGATTTCCTTTTACCATTGTAACTGAGGCAAATTTGAAACATGTGACAGTATACCTTTAATAAACCATTTGTAAAACACGTGAGCACATTCAGTTCACATCAGGTAATAAATTTGGATTACATTGACAACACACGCATGTCCTCCGCATCACCTCATTACGTTCATCAAAATTGCATTTTGTTCACTAGCAACGCGAACACTATAAGCTTGTTTGTTAAAAACTACCTGCTGCAGATACAGAAAATGGGTCAAGAGTTCAAATCCAAAGAATATAACATTTCTTTAAAATGTGTCATTTTTGTTAAACACACCCCTCGATAGTGAGCCCTTTAGTGACAGCCTTAATGTTCAGGTTTGCCATTCTGCCTGTTTCCGTTGAACGGCCCACTCATCAGAGTCATCTCAGAATGCATCCTGTTTTTCCTGTCTTTTCTTTTCATACAGGCAGTTCTAAGTCTGAAGTCTTCCTTGTTTCTGATACTCTGATCGGTCGTTCCTTTCCCGAATATCAACATTTCAAAAGCAACATCGAACATTCACGACAGTTCAGAAGTAGGACAAGTAACGCACACGACACAACGTGAGGTCGGCAGTGTTCCCGCCACCATCAATCAAGCGCAAGAAACTGGAGAGCCACTTGCACTCGGTGCAAGACCAAGGACAGTTTTCAAGGTGGCATCTGCAAATAAAAAGACCATCTCACGCTCGCGGGCGAGCAGTAGAGTTCAGAAACAGAAGCAGTTACTAACAAGGTTAGCGACATTTCCAACAAATTGTGAATGTAATGAATGTGGTACAGGAGAAGACTGATGACGTCACAGCCGTCATGAAAGGCAACATGGCGTGAAAACTGACAAGTCACAAGGACGAGGGAAAACGTTAACCGATCTTAGACGTCGACAGACATTTGCAGGAGTCTATGGAGTGGCTCTTGACGGTTGATTCAACCAGTTCTTTGGCGGGCGACACCGGAAGTACCAGTGATAATTCAGACAGTGGGCATAGAGCCATCGACATTCACAGGTCGACAAAGAAAACGGTCTGAAATCGTGGTAGGAGGGCAGACAATGTGTCTTCTGTGACCATCTCCAAAGTTAAACAAAACAAGAGTGGCGCGAAAAGAAAGCCTACAGATAGAGTACATAAATATGCGCCCTGGCCTTACGAGTTCATCAGGGATCCGAACCCTAACAAGCCAGATGCATTGAAGTAGGAAGATATGACTCTAGCACAGTTGGTTGCTGGAAATCATATTGAGCATGAAATTGACTCTGAGCCAGCCGGTCATAGCTAGACTGAGTCATTTAGGACTACAGAATATTTAGAGCAGGGTTTGTTGGAGTGGGGAGATAGTTTTGACAATGTTCATACCAGATTTATTCGTAACTAGCCCCACACATTCAACCCATCGGTAAACTCAGGAAATCACATCGTTCTTGATACTTTCTAGCTTTCAAAGTCACAAATGTAATCAGGCCGAAGACCAAATGGTTGATGACACGTTGGAAAAACGGGTGTTCTACCTGCTCGAAATATAGGCAGCAGGACAAGCGGCATGCCTCCATTGATTGCCCGTGCCATGGTAGAGAGTACAGGGAATAAAAGCAAACTAAAGCTGACAAAGAGTGACAGTCCATTTTGGAGTTCCGGTTGTTTGCCTCAATCATAAGGGCATGTTTTCTCAGTTTGATTTGCCACATGGTTCCCCTTCTAACCAAGTTACTGTTGCAGATTGTGCACAGACTTCTGATTATGTTTACTCGAACATTGAACACATAACTCCTTCAGGATTTTCCGATTTCCCCTGTTACTCTGTTAACTTTGCTAGTGAGAACACAGATGAATTTCAGTCGTCTGTTCAACTTTGTATTTCACAGGTGTCAAGTATACCTACTAATTGTGAACGGCTGTTGATCTATCGCCAGCCAGCTAGCCATGATACTAATCTCAGTCACAGGCTTTCCTTTGCGGTACTTTTCTTAAGCCACCAGAAATTAGTTCGTCAGTACAGTTTCCACATATATCTGACTGGATAGCACCATGCATTTCTTCATGGCCACCTACTCCTTCTCTTTCACAGGAATGGTTGGTCAATACTCATTTAGCACAATTCGGGGATGCCTAATTTTGCTGGTTTGCCAATCCCAGTCCCCTCGTCTCTCGACATACCAGCAGGGCGGGCTCGGCAGCTGCAGAACGTTGATTGTTGTGTTATAGTAGATTTCCTCGAATTTGGATGGCTTGTACGCTATACGCATAGCTTATGTCCAGTATCTACTAAGCGCAATCATGTTTCGGTGCTGCGTTTTGCTTAGCACGTAGATGCATTTATATGTTCCGAAGTAGACTTTGGCATAACAGCAGGTCCATTTGCACACAACCCGCTGGCGGTGCCTATCGCCACTTCACCAATCTCCTTAGTTACTGAGAAAGATCAGCTGCGCGTCGTGTAGTTATGGACATACGTTTTCATACACTTACCTCTGTCAATTCAGGTATTCCGGCAGATAGACATACATTTTTAGATTATCATTTTCATCTGTGTTATCCAAACGTAAATGTATGTTCTTCGATCAAAGACTAGGGTCCCGGTGTCATCTGTTTAAGCTTGACCTGCGTACAACCTGCTTAAAATCAGATGTAGAGTACGGCGACGTCTGTACTTACGCGTATTCTCTTGCATTGCTGTCTCGTCTAGAATACCACGTAAGTACAGACGTCGCCATACTCTAAATCTGATTTTAATCCGATTGGACCCGCGTAGGGCTTATAGACAGCTACCAGTGGGCAGAGTCTAAAACATGGACTGGACTCGTGAACTGAACTATTGACTATGGACTATGGACTAGGTCCACGAACTAACAAGAATTATTATTTTCCATATTATAACGTTGGTGTCTCAGGGATCCCGTGTATCAGAAAAGCATTCTGAAAGGAATTCTAAAAAGAATCTTTATTCCGTATACTAATGTTGTTATCCTAACAATCTCAGAGATCTTGTGTATCGTTGAATCAACACATAAAATTAAAGGATAGCACTGTGGACCTTGATTTAGTATTCAAAATCAAACGATAATATAACAGGGCTCAATAAGTTATCAATGTCACCGTGGCAAAATGTCTGCCATTCCATTTCTTCAAATATCCCTAATTTTACTGAATGTACTTGCAGCTTTGAAGGGCTGAACCAAGTGTGTCTTTCTGCTAGCATGTGTTGAAGTGGGAGGTTCTCATTGCTGGTGGGAAGACGTTTGTGTCTCTGAGAATATCATGTTGACTGAATAGATGTGCAGCAGGTATATAAATAGATGATATCATACAACCGTCACAATCGTAATCCTACATTATTGTTGATACCTATGCAAGTTTAAAACTAATGAACAAAGGAGCAACCATCTTCCACTATCATATTATAAATCATGTAAAAGCTACAATTTAATGTTCAACAAGGAAACTTAAGATATGTGAAGAGTTTTTGCTTTGAAAAAGGAATGTATTTCTGTCATTCATCTAGACAATTGGCTGCAACTATTTGTAAGAACTTACCCAGAACAAACGCAACACTGTAATGTGGAATATGATCAGGTATGAGAAAGCAGTCGGAAGACTAATTTGGGGTGGATCATCTGATATCCTGGGGGAGGGGGTCACTGTTCAATTTTTTTTTACTCTCTGATTACCGTCATTTTCTTTCTCTAGCAGTCCTCAATTGGATACTTATTTTTCCCAACAACAAATATACAGTCAACTACTATGTGCAATGTAATATGTTGCTGCGCATATATATATATATATATATATATATATATATATATATATATATATATATATATATATATATATATACATGTATATATATATATATATATATATATTTGATAACTTTTGGATTGTATTTTAAACATTCAGTCATTCTGTGTTTGAATGAAATTGTTGTCATGTCAGTTGTAAAATAGTAAGTTAAAAGTGTCAATTCTAAAGTTTTAATACAATATTTTGAATGAGCTGTAAATGTATTCCACACTTTTTATGCATAACCAGATGTCCAGAAATGTACAAAAATGTGATTGTGAAATAGTAGTACATGTTGCTTTCTAAAGCTTAATTTTCAAAGAAAAAACAGAAAAGTATCAGGAACCTGTCATGCTTTTTATATGAACTGCAGATTTAGTGTTTAGTACACTTTGCAAAACAGACTTTCAATTTACAGATATCAAGATATTTCTTACATAAGCTTATGTCTCTGTTATATTAAAGTACTGCGCCTGAAGGGTGCGCAGAAAAATATTAAACATCCAGATATCTCTGATATCTATGTCTGATATATTAAAGTTTCAGGCTTGGAAGTGGGCCGCTGAAAAATACGTCTTATTATGATTAAAGTTACGCGCCTGAAGGGTGCGCTAAAAATGCAATTGAATGATGAAATCTGTTCCTTGCACGATTTATTTTAGAGAAGTATGAGCCATCTTTTTTTTCCCCAAGCCCCTCTGGCTGAATATTTTTTTCATTGACATTGACATTTCAACACATGCTAGCAGATAGGTGCATGGGGTTCAGCCCTTCAAAGCTATAAGTACATTCAGTTAAATTAAGGATATTTCAAGGAATTGAATGGCAAGGAGGAGACAGTTTGCCATGGTGACATTGATAACTTATCGAGTCCTTAAATGAACACCGCTAGCGGTCATTTTAAGTAATTTATTCACAGTTGGTATGATCATCATAATGCAATTACAGTCTGTGCTTGATCAGGAGTGAACATTTGTAAGGCGTCATTGTCAAGGCTTGTAAATTTAAGTTGCTATCAACCGCTGAACTGATGCCTTCATTTCACCACAAAATTATCAACAGGTACAACACGTCATTAATTCCTATTTATGACAGAACAGAGGAAACAGGTGGTTGCACAGAAAGCCTCCATTGCAGAGTGGTATTAAGGTGAAGTACTACGAATTACGTCAAACAAAGGTTGTGGTGTCATTTTCTTGAAACTTTGTACAAATATTCTTGGAAGTTGTGCCAGTGTAAAAATGAAATAAAAAATGGGAGTCACCAAGCTCGTTTAAATGGAAAGGTGCGTTAAAATAGCGTCGTTAGAAATAGATAAAAATACCATCAATGACACTGTACCTTCTCTAATGTGTGGCCAGGTCAGGTAATTGGTTGTTGGCATGGAGTTGTTGGCAAATGGTTGTTGATGTAGGGGCATGAGGTGGGATATTAACCCAAAGAACCCAAAAGATGATTAAAAATATATCAATCAAAAAATTTCAAAGTTACAGTATAAACTGCCTAAAGATAGTTCAAAGTTAAATAATTCAGAAATAAGAATTAACAGTCAAAAATAGTAATGACGCACTTCCCTTCTGACCTGAGTGTATGTGAAATACACAACCTGGCATCTGTAAATTAAATGTATACCAAGTAAACATTTTAAGTCACTTTTGACTGTTTTTAATGGAATTTTCAAAGGGTCCTATGGAAATGACGAAAAACGCTTATCTGGTCTTGTGTTTGTAAAACCTCATGGCTGATAATTGTCATAGTATTGAAAAAGAATTAAAAGTGAATAAATTACTGTTTTAATAACCTGTTTATTTTGAATATTTGCGCATTTTTCCTCAGTATTTGACATTTTCAGAATACATTCTTATTCAATTTGTCATTTTCTAAAAGTTAAAATGCTCCTTTGTGTGGTCAAGCTTTCCACAAGCATCAAATGTGGTATTTCATAAAGGAAGGTCTGCCTCTAGTGGGCGGGCATCATAAATGGTGTTTGTTAGTTATTTCCTCCACATATTAAAACTTCTGATTGTACTGTAAACATTGAACATAGCCGACGTCCGATTTTCCTGTCTAAAACTTTCAGTCATTTTCGTTCATATGACTCTGAAACTCCAGGAAACGATTGGGAAGACAGAGTTATCTTGAAATATTAAGGTATTCGCCGATATTTTGCAAAATTAAATGAGGAAAAAATGCTACGAAAACGCCGACAGGCTTACACAATGACCGTTTTCAGACTTAAAGGCACAGCATATGATTATCTGCAGGTTATGCAACAGGCCCATATCACGTGAGGCCATGAGGGGATATCCACGCAATGCAGTACCACACACTTGCGCACACAGAGTGAGCAAACACAAAGTGAGTACCCCTAATGTCAGCTCAGTAGTCTGTAATAGATCGTAGTCAGCTAAGAAACCTTGGAGAAAGGCTTAACACTGTGGCTATGCCGCTAAGTCCCTTGATTTTTATCACAGCTCAAAATCGTTCTCCTTCATCTCAACCTGAACCATGAAGATCTCCACCAGTTTATGATATGATCCATCACAATGGCATGACGTCAACGGATCTTGACAGACGGAAGTAGAAGTTGACACCAGCATACAGGTTTTCAAATCTAATACCTTCTCTGTCTATAAATAGACACGAGGAGGTAAAAATGATATAATTCACTTAAACTAACGAAAGCAATTATAAAACGCATAGCAAATGAGTTAATTTTAATAAATACCAAGACTTAAGATCCATATTTATCGAATGTATAGTTTTCATGATGTTTGTAAAGAAATTTTAACATAAGTGTCGATTACAGAATGACGATATCGAAATTATATCACTACATAATTTTCGAACTTTCTTCCTGTCGCTTTGAATGGTGTCACTTTGACCAAAATTTGCGAATAAAATCCTGACACAATACCATTAAGTTTACACTTTTAATAAAAGGGTGTTACCACGCTACTTTTTACAATATCTCCAGGTGAATGGGTAATATGCGCCATGTAAATGGAAGAGAAATGTTAATTTTTCGCTCATATTGAATAAAAACCAGCTTCCTAGGGGGTCAAAATATGACAAGGTTATAGATCACATGTATTTCTAAGAGAATGGGTCAAAAAATTAGGTAAAAGCGCAATTTCAACAATGACAGGTGATGTTAAATACATGCGCTACATTATCAATGGGAAACCTCACTTTCCTAAATCTCTGGCATTTCTACACTGGAAAAGAAACACTTCACATCACTGTACTCTGTGCACAGTCTCTCACCCTAAAATTCTACTTCACTGTATGTACCCACTGTTTATATAATATGAGTGAAGTAAGGGGTAGATCAATTGATATCCCGAAGGGGGAGCTCTGGAAGATTTTCAAAACAAGTGTGGAATCCATTTATAGCTCATTCGAAATATTGTATTCAAACTTTAGAATTGACACTTTTAACTTACTATTTTACAACTGACATGACAACAATTTCATTCAAACACAGAATGACTGAATGTTTAAAATATACCTAAAAAATTATCAAACACACACACACACACACACACACACACACACACACACATATATATATATATATATATATATATATATATATATATATATATATATATATATATATATATATATATATAAATATTGAATTATTGAATTTATATTCCACCTTTTGGTTTATCTTAGTTCAGGCACAGCCACATTGTGCTTCACACATAGTAGTTGACTGTGCATTAGTTCATGGGAAAAAGAAGTATCCAAATGAGGACTGTGAGAAAAAAAAGTGACCGGTAATCAGAGAGTAAAAAAATTGAACAGTGGATAAGGTACAAAAAAATGCAACCTTTTAAATCTTCCAGACCCCACAGGATATCAGATGGTCCACCCCTAATTAGTCTGTCGACTGCTTTCTCATACCTGGTCATATTCTACATTACAGTGTTGTGTTTGTTCTGGGTAAGTTCTTACAAATAGTTGCAGCCGATTGTCTAGATGAATGACAGAAATACATTCCTTTTTCAAAGCAAAAACTCTTCACATATCTTAAGTTTCCTTGTTGAACATTAAATTTTAGCTTAGACATGATTTTAATATGATAGTGGAAGATATTTGCTGCTTTGTTTATTAGTTTTAAACTTGCATAGGTATCAACAATAATGTAGGATTACGATTGTGACGGTTGTATGATATCATCTACCTGCTGCACATCTATTCAGTCAACATGATATTCTCTATGAGCTCGGTTTTCGGGCAGTCAGTTTTTTAGATGACTTTTGTGGGGCGGTAAACCCATCACTCTCGCAAACAGTATTTCTTGCCTTTCGTTCTCTTCTCCGTGAATTAGGAGTAGAAGAAGCCAAAGCTAAGGCATGCGCAGTTGTTCGTACTACATGTCTTCATTATAAGTATTCAAGTTAACACGGTTACCATGACACTAAAGGTGACAGAGAATAGATTGACTGAGTTGTTAGATTTATTTAAAACTTGGTTGCCTAGGAAAAAGGCCACTAAGCGTGAACTACATGTGCTTATCGGTATATTGTCTTTTGTTTCAAGTTGTGTCAGACCAGACCAATTATTGATTAGTCGTATGCTGGACGCACTCCAGACTGTTAAAGCATCGTATCATCATATTTATTTGTCTCCTGAAATTCACAAGGACGTACACTGGTGGATTAGTTTATTTAGGCTATATGATGGTGTGTCAATAAATCCTAATAAGCGCGCTGGTCCACCCCTTACAGTGTCTGCTGCACCGGCGCGTGTAATTCAGAATATGGAGGAATAGCTTGAGCACAGTATTTTCACACTTCTTTTCAAGGCTTTGTTCTGAGCCAGCAGCATTCCATACACTGCCTCGAGATGCTTTCGGTGGTTGTCGCAGCGCGGAAGGGCCAACGCATATCACTTAACAGTTACAATATTATCATAGTCAAAGTATTGAACCGCTGTAGAGATGGATATGCTTTTCTTACATCTGCTGCACGTGAGATTTGGTTAATCGCAGCAACGCACGAGTTTGTATTAAGGGCGGCGCACCTACCCGGCTCTAGTAGCCAATTAGCGGAATGCTTTTGCCACTGGCATTTCACCAGCACATACATTCAACTTACATTTGCGAGATTAACAGAGGGTGGAAACCTAACGAATGTTGAAGTGCCAGATAGTTTGTTCACTATTGACATTGTAATCGCATATACACAGCATGACCTGGATTTACTACGACAATAGGTCAGGAAATCACGCTCGGCTCCATTCCATCCAGGAACACTTCCGAAGCGGGATTTACAGTCCAAATATCATGCTTATTTTTTGATTTACTACATATTATGCGTTTCATTCGTTTCCTGCCACACCAGCAGTGCTGTCTTTGTATGCTCAGGTTCTTTCCGCAGTCCTGCATCTATAGCAAATTACATTTCTGGTGTCAAAACGCTACACACTCTTACTGACTACTCAGTTGAAGCATTCAAGAGCCTGGGCTTAAAATTAACATTAGCAGGCTTAAAAAAAGAGAAGAGTGTACACCCTGTGCAGAAGTTACCTTTCATCATACCTACTCTTGAGGACATATCATCGCTCGTTGACTTTTTCATACATTTTAGTTGGTGGTGTGGTGCGTCATTCTGACGGGCTTCTTCACATTTCTCATGAAGTCAAATTCAGTTCCCTCCTCTCGTCATACTTTCAACCACAATCGTCAACTTTGCAGCCAAGATATTGTGGTCAGAGATGAATTTGTCATGTTGTAGTGCCTTGGTCCAAGACAATGAAGTGTCACGAGCACACATTACTTATTCCGCTTGCGGCCATGCCCGGTAGCCCACTTTGCCCAGTGTCGGCATTTAAACGGATGCTGTTTCTCATTCCTGCTGATGGGAGCATGCCAGCGATTATCTATCCCCAGAACGGGAAAAACCTTTCTTTAAAACAGTTTTCACTTTCAGTGACAGTCGCTATTAATAAGCTAGTAGAGGGTATGGGAAAGGACAAGCACCTCGATTTATTTGTCAGTTACTTCGGCCTTGAGGTGGATAATTTTTTGCCGACGTCAAAAAGTGGCTGACCCCCATCCAAACTTTAAAAAGTGACCCCCTATTCCATATATATATATATATATATATATATATATATATATATATATATATATATATATATATATATATATATATATATATATAATTTTGGGTTGTATTTTAAACATTGAGCCATTCTGTGTTTTAATGAAATTTTCGTCATATCAGTTTTAAGATAGAGATTGAAAAGTTTCAACATTTTCAAAGAGCAGTGAATGTATTCTACATTTTCTTTGCATAACTTGATGTCCATACCTGTTGTACGTGAATGAATATTCGCCAGATTTGCACGCCATCTTATTTCCGTTCACTTACCTATGGAGCCACTTTTTCATGTATCATTTTCTCCACTCTAGGGAGTACTTTGTAAGGCTTTGTCATTCGCCTTTTCTCACCATCATAGTGCGATCGGTTTTTACAGCTCTCCAGTATTGTAAGTTATTTCTTCGTTCAAACTGCTTTCCAGACACCAGTTTGCTGTCAATATCTCGTTTTGCCTTCACTTTTTATTACATGTTTGAATCCTGCTTTTGATTTTACATATTTTTTACACTTGTTTCATTGATTTTACATTTCCTATGATACGCGCAAAACCCAGCTTTACTTTTACATCTCTTGTACGCAATATCTCTCTTTTCATTTTACTGTGTTGTATCGTTGTTGGTTTTTTATTTTTAATCCTTTTTATCCGCTCATGTTATTATTTTAGACCCTGAAGAAGACCTCCTGTGTGTGGTCGAAACGTTGGTTTTTTAATAAAGGCTTAACCGTATACTACCGGACTTGTCTCCTTTACCAAACTCAAGATATATTATTTTAGCCATGAAAAAAGCAACGTTTTCCAGTAAACCTGTGACACAAAAGAAAATAGTTGCATCAATGAGAATGCTTTCTTATACTGAATTCTCATAAGGAAAACAGAAAAGTGTCAGGGAATTTGTCATGCTTTTCATATTGAATGCAGATTTCATGATTAGTACATTTTGCAAAACAGACTTTAAATTTGCAAACATCAAGATATCTCTGACATATATTTCTAATATATTAAAGTACCTCGCCGGAAGGGCGCACCAAAAATATTGAACATCCAGATATCTCTAATATATGTCTGGTACATGTAAGTCATCCAGCTGAAGAACATGCTGCAAAATGTCTTTTATTTTATATTAACACGCCGAAAGGGCGCGCCGGAAAATATCGAACACGGATTTCTCTGATTTATGTATGTCTGATTTATTAAATTCACGAGCCCGGGCATGCTGAAAAATGTGTATCATTATTAAAGTTACATGCCCGAAGGGCGCGCCGAAAAACGCAGCTAAATGATGAAATTCGTTGCTGCACAATGCAGTTTAGACAAATATGAGCCCGTGTCGAAATTAAAAAACACACTGACCGCCTATTGTATGGCGTGAGATTAGCGCCTAAACAATCATGTTAACATTATTTCATTATGTTGACATTATTCCGTTTTTGTCATTTTGTTTACATTTTTATTTTGTTTTCTCATTATTAGCATTTTTATTTTATTTTATTTCAATTTTTACTATATAATGTTTACATATTTATTTCATTCTTTCATTTTGATTGCATATATAATGAATGTTTACATTTCATTCTTTCATTCTGTTCACATTTTTATTATATTTTGTTTACATTTACATTTCGTTCAATCATTTTGTTTGCATTTTTATTATATTATGTTTATAGTTCTATTTCATTTTTTCATTTTGTTTACATTTTTATTATATAATGTTTACATTATTTTTACGTTTTCTCATTTCGCTTGCATTTATATGATATTATGTTTACATTTTGTTTCGTTTAATCATTTCGTTTGCTTTTTATTATATTATGTTTATATTCCTATTTCATTCTTTCATTTTGTTTACATTTTTATTATGATATGTTGACATTTTTATTTCGTTTACTCTTTTTGTTTGCATTTTTATTTCATTCTTAATTTTGTTTGCATTTTTATATCATTATGTTTACATTTTTATTTCATTCTTTGTTTTTGTTTGCATTTTTATTTCTTTATGTTAACATTTTTAATTCTTCGACCTGTTCAATAATCCTTTTAACAAAATGGCTGGTACCAATGGTTTGACACTGGCTAATAAACTTGTACTAGAAATTGCTGATTCCCTTCGATCGGCATCCCCAGTTTGTTAGTTGGAATATATGTATATGATAGCTTAGGTGCTTGTCAAATGAACTTATTGGACTCCAACTGGAATCGCCTTTTCCGAATTTAAGCTTAGTGTCAGCTAAATTGAACGTTGTCAAACCAGCTTGAGACTTGTGTTTTAGAACGTCGGGATGTTCAGCAAATTTCTACACCTCCTGCACTTTCGATAGTGGGATACGCAATGTTCAAAATCTCAACAACCTACAAGCCATTTCGTTTACGGGCATGTGTAACTTTTTCTCACCGAGGCCTTGCTCTCGTGAGTAGAACTTTTAGGAACCGTATATCTTGTCAAAATGTAGGCATGATGTGATGATAGTTTGTCTCGCACTTGCAACACCTCCCAATGATAAGTCCGACTCTGAGCGAAAACAGTACGACTCTGAGCGAAAACACCAACTCAGTTCGTCCCTGGTTACTTGTGTCCTCAGCAGCCGCACCATTGTTGTTTGTTTCGATGTAGCTACAATAATTGTAGCTTACGGACCGTGCGCCAGTTTTATGTCGTGGGGGCTGTGTTGTAGCGCCTGCTGGTAGGACTACATTTTCCATCTGTAGAAATTTTGCACAGATCGACTGTGGCCAGAAACTGTGGCCGAGTCTTCCCTTTACCTCATGGAAATGTTACCATAGTCTAGCTGCCTGACCATCAGCAATGCCATCTATGCTAACGACTTTGTCGACAGTGTACATGTATACTTAAAACTGAAAAACAATGGTTTATGAAGACTGAACAAAGCTTTGCTTCATACCCGCCGCCATCTTGCACGATGCCGTGATGATCTCGCCAAATGTGACTACAGACAAGTGGATGCCAGACTACTGTCTATGATTAAACCGTCGTTTTCCAGTCGAAAATATACACTGTCGACCATTTCCTTAGCTTATATGGTATCGTATTCATTTCCATGGGATAAGAGAAAATTCGCCGCCCGTGCGACCGTTTCTGTACACAGCAGATCTGCTGAGCATAATTTCCGCGTTTTCTATGGGATATGGGCCCTACAGGCCGGCGCTACATGTACAGCTCTACACAGCTAACAGGACAGAAAAAGCCAAAGCATGGCCTGTGGGCTACTATTATTGGTGCTACTAGCGTCGTTCCTTCTGAGGAAAGAACTTGTCTAAAGCAAGCGGCTGGCCTTACTCAGCGCCTGACACGCCTCAGATCTCATGGTACTTTTCAGACAAGCGTATCTCCAAGTATCAGAGCATGAACAGCTGGCGGCCATGACGGCGACTAGAGTTTTGCCCTTTAACTTAGTACATTTCTATACTAAGGACGTACTCTCTGTTGTACGTCCATGGTTAAATAAAGGTTGACAAAAACGTGAAATAAGATCAAGGGACTTGCTTTTAAGTACATGTACTGCAAATTTCATAATCTGCTACCAACTGAAATGATAGCAAACGCATATAACAGTCTTTCACACAAACAGGAAAATGAACTTTTGGCGCAAAGTTAGGGAAATACATAAATAATGATAATAAGATAGCTAAACATGTGAACACCATCAAATAGAAATGTTAACACAATGAGAAATCGCTACAAAAAGCTGTAAAAGTGGGTGAACGAAATAAAAATGCTTACACAATATAAACATGGGGCCCGGGGGCACCGACGTTCTTTGTGCCTCCTTACTGTTTATTATTTGCCATAAATGTGAAGTTTGTCAAAAATTAAAATTGTTAGGACAAAAATGAAAGTTATTTAACCTGGTCGGTTACTGCTCCAGCATAAGTTCAAGTGTGGATTCTAAGTATCAACAGCCTTGATATGTGTGAAAGTGAATTAAAAATAAGAGATGGGACTCAATAGGATCAACAATATCTAAAACAGGCAACGGTGAACCTATATAATGCAGAAGGGGAGAACATTTAGCCACAATCTATTGTAATATAATGGACAATGGCTAATCTAAACTAAATCACTAAAACTGGATTGTTGACATTGATTACACATGTATCTATTGTCCATCAAATAGAAAATAAATTTGGGCCATTGACTAAAAAACATTTGCTTGTTACACTCACCACTAAGTCTTGTACTTAGTATTTGGAGTGTACACCTATCTACAATACATGTTTAATGAAAAAAGTTTGGACACTGTAGGTCAACAGTGCATCTAAATCTATGAGACTAAATAAGCTTACCCCTCATGTATGTATGTACAATATTTAATTTTGAATTATGTACTGCATGGAAGGACATACAATATGGTGCAAAGCAGACTTAATATAAAAACTGAATATACAATGATATGGAAATGTTGTCTCACAGTCATGAGTATTTGATGTGTGCCAAGAGACAAATATTAAAATTGGACAGCATCATCCTGACAACAGTTTCTCTGACTGGTTCGTTTCTGATTTTCTGACACAGTGATAGGTACAAAATATTTATACTATGCTGCTATTCACGATAGTTATACAACATAGCTTGCATTTTGTTCACAGTAGAACTGAGTTTTACATGTAAGATAATCTTCTCGTAAACTGTAAATTCTGGCTTCGGGCAGCTCAAACGTCGCAGTACTACATTTTTTGATATGATACGGAGTGACTTGCAGTTGCACACATGTCGATGTAATTCATAGTAATGAATTAATTTTGATATGAAATTCAAGCATAGTGATGTTGATAATTACATTTATTTATTTATTTATTTAGGTAGACCAACGGGCATAAAGCCCATTTACAGGCACCTAGGAAATAAAACTTAACATATACAAAAGAAATCTATGCGCAAAAAAATAAAAAGTGACATCACAATCATAACTAACTAACTAACACGTTGTTAAAAACAATAATCAAGGAAACTAGTTAAAACGTGCACCCTGCAGCGCATGCCGAAAGGTGAAAGTAGAACTAAATAAATCAATATTTGGATGATCTTTTAAGATTCCATTGATAGTATTTAAACATCTTAAAATTGGAGAGTACTTCCTGAGATTAATTCTAGAGGCACTGATGCGGAAAATGTAGATATTACGCAGCTGTCTGCATGGTACGTTAAAAGGTATTTTGTACAAAATGGATGAGCAATTATAATGTGCATTGACAAGTTTGAAAACAAAAGTGCCATCTAAAAATTGACGCCTCCTAACCAGTGGGGGAAGCATGCATGTATGCATGCCTGCATGCCAGTGCACGATTTCAAGTAGCCACGAGGAAATTCTGATGGTCTTTTAGTGGAAATACGGGTAAAAACAGTAAAAATTAAATAACATTAGTTATCGTGACCGTGCTAAAGTGCAATCTCCGATCATGTATGATCTGAGGATCATGCCAAATTGCCATGTCGGATTTCGCCGTGATTCTGAAGTGCGCGTACTTCCTTAGTAAATCGGTCAACATATAAGCACACACTGTCTTTAGCAATCGAAGTCAACAATGATGTCAAAATCAACGCACAACTAACGGAAATACCCAAAATAAGCAACAGAAAACTAAAAATTTTTCCAGTCAGAGTGACAGCAATTTTTTTATTTCTACAGTCAGACCTGCATCAATTTGTTTTCAAAAGGAGTAGCAGTGCAATTTTTCAAATTTAAGCCAGTGTTTCACATATCACAGGATGGTTCTATGTATTCATTTTACATTACAACAAATTAAAACGAAATGGAAATTCTAGCTTTAAATTTAGAACACTATTCTGACAAAATCAAGTCTGATCAGTACTATACCTGCTTTTCTTTAAAACAGACAATTCCTTTAAGTTCTCAGGGGAGATGTTATCTTTTGTGGTCAGAGAAACAAGGCTCATACATTGTATTTTATTATGTTTGTTGTTCCTCAATTTTTCATTGTCAACTTGTGATCTTTCTAACATATTTATATTGAGAGAATAATATATTGGTTTTAAAACTAGTTTATTGACTCCTGTCTTGTTTTAAATTTTCTCAATTTACAGAAGTCAAATAGTCCCGTTTAGATATTGCCTATGCCATTGAGATATTGCAACAGAAATCCTGAAATATGATTTCTTGGGTCAGAAAAGGGAAGAAAACCATTGAGTGCACTGAGGTGTAAAGTAGTGAATGCTTATATTATAAGCGCTGGGAAAATTTTTTTGTGGTAAAAACATTTGCGCCGCCTATGGCGGAACACCAGCAAAGAATACATGAGAATGAAGTTTCCAAAATTTTGCTCATTTCTATAGCGTTGTGAAAATTTTTTTACTTCTGTCTGTTATGAATTTTTTTTTCTAAAGCCATTACAGGCTTAATTTTTTTCTTCTATTTCACCTGGTGACAATTTTTTTCTCAAAACCCTCCGTACCTCCCCCAGAAATCAATAGGTTTTCCCCTAAGTGTGGCCCTGACCTATACAAGCCAGTGGATTGCTTTCTCAGTAGAACTGATATGCCTCCCGCCAAAAATAGGTTTGCCCGTACCAGTGATTATCGCCTATGGAGGCCATCATTCTTCAGTCGATCGAAGGCGCCTTTCGTACCAAAAAATGCACGACAGCGGCAAAAGTACCATCACTTTCAACTTCATAACTATGAAACATATTGAAATACACACACTGACACGTTTACAACGTAAAAAATGTAACCAGACCGAGAAACGAGAAGGCGTCCGTTTCGATTCTTCAACTCAGATTTTGTCCTACAGTTGAACGATTACCCATGCCAAACATCAAAATGATCAAATAAATGGTTTTGAGGACAAATTGAAAATACTGATTTTCAGAAAAAAGCTAAATAAATGACTTTAAAATGATTCAATCAAAAAAAGAAAAAGATCGTTTGACATACATGCCCAAGTGACCATCAGACCAAATTTCAGAAAAAGTTACTAAAGCGTTTCTGAGATACTTGCATCAACGGCATACGGCCCACTATATTGGGCATATAGGCCGCACCATCACATAAGTACTTTGGGCGGACAAGGCTAAAAGGACTTAAACATGAAAGCAAATTGCGTGCACGAAATAGAAATGCAAACATAATTGGTAGGTAGAAATTCAAGCAAATGGATAAACGAAATAGAAATGGTTAAATGACCTTCTTTTTCATTATGTTAACATTTTCATTTCGTTTTTTAATTTTTTTTTGCATTTTTATTGCAAAACTAGAAAATGTATCAGCTCAGAGGTGCTAGTTCTTGTTTCGCCTATTTGGGGGCTTTATGTAATTTTCTTGTTATGACGTTTCAAGTGTTGCAGTTTTACTTCTATGTTTTAACAACGGCATCTTTTGGCCAGTTGTGTTTTTACAACATTTTGCCATTGACTGCACAACGTGACAAACTTTTCTTTACATACCACGTTAATGTATTTTTCCTTTTCCTTTCTTTCATTTTTAGCTCACGTGTGTGAACACGTGGGCTAATGTCATAGCGATGTCTGTCTGTCTGTCCATGTGTGTGTGTGTGAGTATGTGTGTGTATGTGTCTGTCAGTCTGTTTATACGATGACTCAAAAACGCCTGAGCGGATTCATATTCATAAGTTTGTAATTTTGTCAAACTCAAAGTCATTTCTTCTATTCAGGGGTCACATTAGTAGGTCAAGCTGTGGAGTACTGTTGAGTCTGTTTACTTGATATCCAACATTCTGTGAAGCGAACTACTATTGATGAACCTGTTGTAAAACAAGTGAGCACCTTCAGTTCATATCTGTTTTTTGCTTGTTGTCAAGCATTTCATCATGTGAACTTTGAGCAGCTTCATCACCTGTTTGCATATATTGAATTCCCCTTTGTCACCAATTAGTGGCTTGCATTGTGGTTTGACACAGCTGTTTCTCTTGTTTATTGGTGGAATTTCGATGAACTACTTCCTTATTTACCGTCAGACAGTTCTCTTGTCCTTTGTGTTTGTACAAGAGTTTGGTTGTAATTTGCATAAGAACAATAGCTTGTTTTGCATACTGGTAAAAATACATTTGTCTCATTCTTTACAGTATGTGTCGGCCGTCGCAACATTCAGAAGTGGTAAAGTGAGGTTACGGGAACTATTTTTAATGGAAAATTTGGACGTTAATTGAACCAGAAAAAAAAACAGATTTAAAGTAAATCATATGTTCAGTTCATATCTGTTTTTTGCTTGTTGTCAAGCATTTTATCATGTGAACTTTGAGCAGTTTCATCACCTGTTTGCATATATGGAATTCCCTTTTGTCACCAAATTTGTGGCTTGCATTGTTGTTTGTCACTGCTGTTTATCTTGTTTATTGGTGGAATTTCAATAACCTACTTCCTTATTTACCATTAGACAGTTCTCTTGTCCTTTGTGTTTGTACAAGAGTGTGGATGTAATTTGCATAAGAACAATAGCTTGTTTTGCATACTGGTAAAAATACATTTGTCTCATTCTGTACAGTATGCGTCGGCCGTCGCAACATTCAGAAGTGGTAAAGTGAGGTTACGGGAACTATTTTTAATGGAAAATTTGGACGTTTATTGAACCAGAAAACAAGCAGATTCAAAATAAATCATATGTTGGATGACTGCAACTGTGATGAGCATGTGCAGAATGTGTTGCCCGATTCAGCGAGAGCTGGACGCTGACATTGGTCGTTGCATCTGATGTCAACTTTCGTCGCAATTGCAGGAGTCACAGCATCGTTAGAACACTCTAGTCTGTTACAGCCAAAACTTTGGGAAAGAATATCTGGCATACCGTTACTGTGTGGAAGTGTCAATTTATTTGTGTGTGGACGATAATAGCTTCATTCTAAGAGCGGTATGTCGCGTCTCGATTCCCGCTGAATCAAGCAAAAGTGCACAGTGCGCTGCTGCCGTACATAGTGCAATAATTTGTGCACATCACAGCCAAATGTGCTGCTTCAGGGATGTCTTTCATCATCAATCTCAACTTATTTTCACCAAGACGTAAGTTAGATACTTTATCTGTGTGTCAACATGCGGACTTCGGTCATTGAAACAAAGCGGACTGTTTCGGATTAAAGTTTAGATAGGTAAGTTCATATGCACCGAATGGGCAATTTTCGAAAATGCAGGTTTAGGGGCCCACTGTACCACTGCTTATCAGTGCTAAAACAGTAATTTCAGCATCGGTTGAATTAGCTCTCGTCCAATAAGAATGGTGCATGGTAGCATAATATAATAAAGTGAATTGTTTACCCTTCTGTCTGTTTACACATATATAGTTTTATTAAGAAGGTTCCGTCCTACAAAAATGGCTTCACCAATGATAATTCGGACATTTACAGAGTAATCTGCATGAACCATGAAACATAAAATGGTCATTAAATATTATAGGGCACGACAACGCGCTTTTCAATGCGTTATCTTTTGAAATTATTGATCGAATATAGCCACGCCTACGGCGTCTTGCAAAGATATAAAACCAATTTTAAAATAAAAAACGGAAAAGATTGGCGTAATCTTGCCTGAAGACACCCGGTCCTTCGTCTCCGCCACATCGGTTGCGACCGAAAGATTTATCGTTTTCTTATTCTTAGGGTGATTTACGCAAGTCATTACCATAACGGTAGGTAAGATTTACATTGCCAAGTTCTATATTACTTTCATTATTAAGTTCTCTGCAAGCGTATGGAAAGTTTTGGGGTTTTTTTTGTGTGTTTTGATTTTTTTGTTTCTTTTCCACCATACAACGAGCTTTGGTTAACCTCATTTTATTGGTTACATTTTTAAGCTGTGAGTATCAAGGAATCATATATATCGATATCTGATTCGGGACTCGGGTACTCGTAATCTATGACAACTCAACGGAAAGCTGCCTGTCGCACTCTGTTTGGAATATACGTCGCCAGCCCTTAGAGTTTCAAATAAACACAAGTTTATTTACTTCTTATGTCAAAATTCCCGATGCAAAGGCGGAACACATGTAACGTAATTTCAATCAAGAGTTTGTCTTCCACATTGGCAGTGTTTTATCCAGGATGGCATCAACAGGGGGATTGTCCCCTTTTACCAGAAAATTGAGGGGTTATTTCACCAGTGTAAGTGTTATACTTGTATCTCTAAGGTTTGACTGGCACCATTTCATAGGGGACTGGTCGCCCTTGACGAATGACTTGGGATGCCACCATGTCAACAGAGCGGGAACCCCCTCCCCTGTCTAGATGAAACACTTCATTGGTAAACTGTCATGTAAACTTTGATTGTTTATATAAACGCCCAGACTGTGTCTATGGAGATGAGTAAAAATCCCCCACCCCCCTGTCTAGATGAAACACTTCATTGGTAAACATTCAGGTAAACTTTGAACTGTTTATATCAACGCCCAGGCTGTGTCCATGGAGATGAGCGGGAATTCCCCCTCCCCCTGTCTAGATGAAACGCTTCATTGGTAAAGTTAAAGGTAAACTTTGAATTGTTTATACCAACGGCCAGACTCTGCCCATGGAGACGAATGTCATGAAGCACTGAGCATATTTACAGTTAGCTTAAAATAGTTAATGAATAATGAAGATAGGCAATCTAGATAGGCAATCTAGATAGGCAGAAACATCGATGGCATAGTTGCATTTATCACTATTTCGAGTTGTTATTTTTTCTTAAATCAACATAGAGTTTGTGAAAGTGCCTTGCTGGCCAATGAGCATGAAAAATATTCCCTTGCAAATCCAACGATACTTATCTCTTCTGGTTGGAAATTCTGTCGTCTTGACACTGCATGCACATTGTCTTTTGTAATAAAGTTTTTTTAAAATTCCCCCCTTCTGCTTGAATTGCACTTGTCAATCAACAGGACCGCAATCCGTTGATAATTTTCCTACGTCTTAGTTTTTCCCTTTAACATTTGAATATACCGACATGATCTCTACCACGTCTGGTATATAGGGTTGACCACTCCAGAATAGCAGCAGTACTACAAACTCAGCAGTATATACAAACTCAGGTGAAAAACCTGCCAGGGAGAGCATGTGTAAAATAAAATTTGGTCAAAGACAGCTAAAAACGCTAAAGTAATCGATGACAAATTAGAAAAAATATCCTATCGCGTAATTTTAGGATTTTATACCAGTTTTCCTCAACTATAGTTGGCTAGTGTCAGCCGATATCATGTAAACTCACCAAGTATTATTATTATTATTATTACTATTATTATTAAAAATTGTTTAAAATGCACTACACATACGTCTCAGCACATTTTACATAGCTGGACAAAATAATTTAAAAGTACAACCACACTAGAAAAATTAAAACAGAAAATTACACATAAAACTGAGTAAAAAGGTAGGTTTTCAAATTGCGCTTAAAACTATCTACACTTCTGGCTGTCTTAATTTCAAATGGCAAATCATTCCATAGTAAGGGTGCACATACTGAAAACGCTCTCTGTCCATATGTCTTGTTGAAGTTGCCACGGGGCTGGGTTAAACATTTGTCACGTGATCGCAGGTCTCTAGCTGGTACATATAAATCTAATGAATCTCTCAGATAAATAGGCGTATTTCCGTGGATGAATGTTAGCAACAGAATTATAAATCCGATGCGGGCCTCTACCGGTAACCAATGTAAATCTTTGAGTACGGGTGAGATATGATCGAAATTGCGCGTACGAGAAACTAACCTCGCCGCAGTATTCTCTAGAGACTGTAGACGAGCAAGTTGTCCTCTAGGGATACCAAATAAAAGACTTACAATAGTCTAAGTGGGAAGTCACAAATGCATGTACTAGTTTTTCAGTTGTAGACCTATCAAGACGTTTACGAATCTTACTTATTCTATTCAAAGAGAAGAAACCATTTCTGCACAACATATTGATATGGTCAGACATGCTACCATCCCTACTTAAAGTAATGCCAAGATTTCTGACTGAAACTGAAGGGATTATGTCGCATTGACCAATTCTCAGACTGTCTAGCTTTGTCACATCAGATTTTAGACGTGATGAAAAGTGAATAACTTCAGTTTTGTTGTCATTCAGTACGAGCATGTTAGATTTCATCCAACTGCGGACGTCGTCGACACAGAGTTCAATGTTATTACGAATATCGTCAGTCAATTTTAAGTATTCTATTTTATCCCCGGTCAACTTCCTTGTTTCTCATGCTACGTTGTCAATTTTAAGTAATTAAAATAAGTAAGAGGGGACAGTCGGGCGGACAGTCAAGAAACGCTAAATGTGCAACAAGAAGCATGTACAGTGAAGCAAAGCGAGTGCCAGAGGTGAACAACGAGCCAATAGGTATTCACATTGCATTCAACATAACAGATTAGTATGAAAGCTAAGTGCTCTTACCCCCACCCTTTTGAAGTACATTTGAGTGATTTAATCACCCTTCTCTCTGTACCACGACGGATTAACCAATGATAATTCGAATTTTTACGGAGTCGGCTCATTTGATAATGATTACATGTATTTCGTTAAATTTAGGCGCATACGTCAACCGTTGTTGTGAAGAAAACAAATTATGTGAATGCACAATTATAAAAGGTCATTTACAATCTCACAGGGGCACGACAATGCGCTTTTCAGCTCAAATCCCCTAGTTTTTAACTTCCTTTTCCTTGTAAAAAATTGCAGTATCTATAGAAACACAAACGTTTTCTTAGCATTTTACTTCAACAAGTCCTAAAAATTACCTCAGAAAACGTGGGATTCCGAACTTACTCACAAGGGCGTTATATTATCTAAGTGATCGCATAAGTTGAGTTCTCCTGCCAGTCAAACACCTATAACATTAATTACTCAAACTGATCTCAACCTTTTGTCACATTTCGCTAATTCTGCAAACAGAGTCTATAGAAGCGTTTTGATTGACGGTCGGTTCGTATCACCAACGGTCATTCTACCACCAACGCTCGAATTTCCTTCAAAATCCTCTACCAGTCGCGTTAGAATTCGAATATAACCACATAGTTCGATCGGAAGCAGCTTCGCCTTGATCGCTTGGCAGTCTGTCTGCGTTTTTGCGGCCGAAAAAAACCCCCTAAAAAGTGGCATTTTCTGGAGCGTGTGCCTGTGTGTTGCCTGTTTGGTGTCCACTTACACAATGAACGCCGCCACAGCTTCGCGTCCTTTTAAAGGTTGGTAGCTATTGTGTTGCCGACATTGTCGATAGATGATGATTGATGGAAGGGGTAGCATCAGGTCGGGATTATTGCACTTTGAGTAGCCTACTGTGACGTTTGGAATCGCACGTACGCTACAATGCCGACGCGCTCGTTCCGTTTTATATTACATCTCACACACTGTCACATGATTCGTAATCAGGTCGAAATATCCACGAAGCTTGATAACTCTGTGATCACCCATCGTTCGCTTTTGGTAAATTGTGTCATTTTAGTCCGAAGAAAATGAGATGCCTTACCGAATTCCGTCGTGAGCCGAGAAGGGTCTTCCAGCATGCCTCGAACCGGTGTTCGTTCTCTCTCATTTCCGCATCACAGGGGTAGCTCAATGGGTTGCCCGTATGCCGCGAATCGACGAAGAAATTGCACATAAAAATAACGTAAATACATAAATATCTTTGAGGATGTCACTATCATATATTCAACTAACAACTGCATGAATGATTCACAGTTTTTACCATGTTTTGATACCTGAAGATGAGAATAAATTTACACGTTTACAAATTACGTGAAAACAGCTGTCTCCAGGTAAATACGCGACGCCGGCTCCGTGTACGTGAAGAACGTACGCACAAGTCGATGACATCATCGCAGAAATTCGTGACGTTACGCGTTCACGTTCACGTAAAACGTGTAGCCGAACCTCTCTATAGACCTTTCCCCGGTTATCCCACAATGCATTGCAGTGACTTTATCAAATATCGTATATAAGTTCAAAACAGCGAAAACATGCTGATTTGTTTTGTGCAACGGATTGTTAAAGAAGAATGACACAAATTTGCAATACCAAATAATGCCCCGTGTATAATCTAACCATCAGCGACGAAGATATAGGTCAGGGTGTAATCTGCCATAGAGTTCTATGAGTAACGTACCCTGCGTGTACCCTACGGCTAAAAAGTTCTATGCGTAACGTACGCTTTGTATACCCTGGCGCGCACTGCATCATGGAACCGGTAAAAGAACTATTCTCCTACGGCTCCCTGTAGACCAGTACGCGCGCACCCGGAGTATGTCATGTGGTTGCAAGCCTGTCACACGAGTACCAGTAGGACGTACACCCTCTATGGTCACCTCTCGTCCGAACATGTTATGCAGAGTTGCATTGAACTTACAAGTATTACTGGTGAGACGTCGTGTGTTTTGCCTGAAAAATGTCAATATTTTTTTCTGTTTTGGTTGAGCAATGGGGTGTGACTTTATAAGAATCTTTTTTTTTCTCTGATGATGAAACAAGACAGGGAGAACAGTGACACAGGATCATGTTTTACTTTCAAAGATTTTATTCATTTCAACAATTCAAGATTACAACAAGTAACAACACAATTTTACATAATCAAACTTTCTAACGTTAACAAAGGATGAAGAGTGAATAAAATTAACGTTTTCCTGTGGTAAAAATCTTACTTAGGGAGGAGTCATTATTTACGACCTTGGGGGGAAGTCTGGGGAATTTCATGGTATTCTGAAATTTTGAGTAAACCCCCTGCCAACCCCAATGCATTTGAGTAACCCAGTCTGTAACACAGAAATTTTGACTGATCCCTCCCTCCCCCCCACTTAGACCAGTTAAATACCAAGACATGTATTTGTAACATTTACAAACCTACAGCAATAGTACAGACCTTTCATATCCTGCTAGAATATCATCGGTTACCTCATGACAGTTGAAAAAGATGAAACCGGCAAAAGGAAATTCAAAGTCACAATAAAATGAAGATACAAAAGCTCATGCTGTAACCACTATCCAACCATATAGTATTGTTTACTTTGAATGGGTATCATGACAAGGTTTTCACTAAGATATCTGACAGGGCAGAATTTGAAAGTACAGGAGAACAGTCAGGGGGCAGTGTCAGAGGAGTTGTACCCTCTCGTTTTGAAAATTTGAGAGATTGATGTGTGCAATATTGCAGTCTGGTGCAATATGAGAGATGTTATCAATTTGTGTAAAACTGTTAGAACACCCCACAGGGGAAAAGTGTGAGAGGCGTGTCCCCTCTGCCACGTCGGAAATTTTGAGAAATTAATGAGTTCAATGATGCAATCTGGTGCAATATTAGGTGTTTTCTATTTGTTTTTACTTTTTACTAAGTAAAACTGTTAGAACACCCCAGGGGGAGAGGAAGTGACAGGGGGTCGCATTAAGAATTTGGGAAATTGATGAAATGGTGCAATCTGAGAGGTATTTCAATTCATTTTGTACCAAAAACTGAGCAACCCCTTATTTCTCTCCAATTTTGAACAACCCCCTTATAGCTTTCAATTTTTGAGTGACTACCCTCACATTCCTCTGACCCCCCCCCCCCCC
>LD346544.1:365117-377778 GCA_001465055.1 Ptychodera flava
GACCCATAAAAATATTCTTGATGCCTTAGAACTAAATTTGTGAACAACATGTACAGTAACAGTGGTCAACTTTGATGCAGTCTTGTTGATGCATTTTTATGGGGCTTCAACTCACAATATCTACAATACTAATTCGCCTAGCGTAGCAGTCAGTTAAAACCCCTACAAATAGGCATTTCAACCAGCAGCGGCCTGGTGGCTCATGTAGCTGTACTGTGGTAATATTCAAGATAATCCATAGGATAGCTAGGTGTGTGCCTCAATCAGGCAAAACAACAATTAGCAATAATAGCAATAATAATAAATATCAATTTCTGCAAGTCATTTAAAAATATACCACCAAGGGCACAGTATTGCTCCTATCTGACTAACAAAAAGAGGTATTCCTATTTCCACTTATTCACTCAAAATGCTATTGTGTTTGCAAAGAGTTTGAACTTTCAATTTTCATAGGCAGAATTCTGTTTTAACAGCCACTTTTCAACAGTAAAAATTTGATGGTCCTTGCTTGAAATGTTAAGATTTATTCAGAGTTAAGTTATACACAGATGAGCCAAGAATACAATGTGCAATATACACACCAAATAAACTGGTGAGAAGGAAACTTACAACAGCTCAATTAACTTTCAAATGTTGGACGTCAGAGAAAAATTGAAAGATTTCAATAACTTCCTGGTTGTACGAGTAGTATGTGTAACATTAAATGTGAAAACTTCTTGGTTTCAGATAAAAATGTGCAACTATATTTTGACAAGTACTGCAAGCAAAATATATTGTAAGTCAACATTGTCTACTTCAAGTTCAAAGTTGTAATCAAAAGCAGGCAAACACTGGTAATTGGTCGATGATAACTGATAAATTCAAACCTTGGAAGGAGTCAATATATGCAGTGCACTGATCAAAAACAATATGGTGTCAGAGGGATAGGTCGTCAACATTAATATCATTGTTTATTCTGTTTGTGTGGTGAAGTGACCTGATATTATCATTCATCACTCATCTTATTCAATCTACACATGATTTCACTCGGCTACCTTCATCTTTGTGAAGATTTACTTAATTAAGTGATACCATGACAGGTTTTTTTTGTTTATGTAAAAAAATGATTGGAACTGATAAAAATAAACTGAAGTCTGTTTTAATGGTATAGTGCATCTTGCCATATGCCTGCTTGTAGATTGAAATCCCTCATCAGTGTATGGGGTTTCCTCCATGAAATATTTGCTAAAGTTGATCCACTACATAAACGTAGCCTCACAACTTTTTTCTAGATCATATTTCACTACAAATTGGCACCAAATAAAACTACATTATTTTCAGTGTCTTCAACATTGATTTACAAGGTATTCGGGGTTGGAATAGGTCATTCAAGCTTGCAGACTAATATATTGGCTCCAAAAATAAAAAATCATGGGTTCCCCTAGTTTGAAAAATGATTTGGCTTAGGTAGTCTCCAGGGATTTTTATAAGAAAATACAAAGCTATCAGATAAACACCAATTAGACAAAAGCACTTTTTGACCAAAATTGACAAAAATTGCTCCAAAAATACAAAATTTTGCATTTTCTCACTGTATAAAAATATCTGACTTAAGTTATCCTAAGGACCTGTATACTGAATATCAAAAAGTCTGACGAGGAGTTTTGAAGAAAAAATAGATCTACAATGACAAAAATAATCTCAAAAATACAGAGTTGCATATCTTGGCACGATTTTACAAAATCTTATTGCTGTCATCCTAAGGGACATGTATAATCAATATTAATGTGTCTGACCAGAACGTTTGAATGATATTTTTGGTTAAATATGACAATAATTGCCTTAAAATTAAGTTTTAAAATATTTCATAACAATATGGACAATTGTCAATAAGGTTATCCCTGCAGAACAGTATATTTAGATTTCTGTGGCAATACTAGAGTTTATTTGCTTCTTCAAGCATAACCATTCTTTTCCTTGACATAAGGTAAACTTCAGCCTCCTTCAACAACACAATTGTGATGTAGTCTACAACAAACCTGAGTGAGAAAAATAGAAATATAGATATACTATTATTACATTTCTGTATATTTCTTTCACCCATGAAAACCTGTGGTAGATAATGTCATAAAATGTATGACACCATGATAGGGCTAGCTCATAAACTTGTGCACAGTAACATTGGAAATGTAATTCAATAGAATGTAATAGTTCAATGATCATATGAGTTCTGTGTGCAATAAAAATATTTGTTAAAATACTCTTATTTAGCACTGGTGTTGATGACCTCCCCTGCTTATGCATGTGGCTCCTTGTTGAGTCTGATTACCCAGCATACTGTGCACCAGGATGCTGATGTTTAAAACAAGTCCTTACGACTGCTTTCCAATACCAGTGCAATCACACATACAAATGCTATGCTGACAAGCTAAATATTGATTTTTTAACAATCTTTTTGTAGTAAAATAACAACTTACAGTGGACAAATATAAATAATGAAAAAAATATCAAAAGTAAACATTACAGGCCCTCTAAATTTTTGAGAGTTGTAATATAATAACTTACACAATTATCCCAAAACCATTCACAGGATACAGCTCAAGTTGTAACTACAAAATGGTACACCAATGTGAATAGCAACATATGAACATAATACCCTACTTACATTGACGTTTCTTTCACATTCCTCTTCCAAAACAAACTTTTTACCATCTGTTGTTAAGACAGTGTCATAGCATTCAAAGATACTGTCAAAACAAACAAAAATCCATTATTACATCAGAATGAATAGACACTGTTCACAGACGTTTCATATTAAAAATTAGTCTTTTTTCATACTCTCTGTTTTCAACAGACATGCCATAAACCTTCAAAAGACACAGTTTATGTTTTACTTTGCATATAAAAAATGATATCAGTCTTGCAATGGTTATATATAAGTTGAGCTGACAACAGTTGCTCTAAATGGGCAGTGACACATATGATTTGAATAAAATATCACTTTTAACATTTCCTTCGTTTGGCAGGTTACATCTGAACATATTTTACAGTACATGATCCTCATACAAATTAAAATGCCTTTTATTCAAAATGTAAGAACTTTATTGCCAATTAAAAAAAGTTGTGTTTAACAACATTTTAAAAAAAATGTGAAAATTTAAGAAAGTTTGACCAAGTCAGTATGGAGTTAAATTGTTTGGAAATCTTGAAATTGGAAGAATAGTGAAGCCAGGAAATTGGGCGATTTGCAAACATTTGCAAAAATTAACACTTCTTTATCAAGTATCCTACGACTGCTTGACAACCTTGAAGATGAACCCAAATAATAATATTTTAATCTTGGGTTAACAATTTTATTAAATTGAATGAATGTCTACAAAAGAGTGATTTTGGTGCAAAATACCCTGTGATGGGTGCAGCGCCCCTTATAGCAAGTTTTATTCCACTGCAAAGTCTCTGTGCATCCAGGTGACACATTCTGACACAGCATAATCTAAAAGCAGATTCCTGCATACAATTTTGATTTGAAAACTTGAATCACTTTGTAATAGCATAAAAAGAGCAAAACCAAGGAGAAACTTAGATGTCAAAGCCTTATAAGGGAAAGAGAGATGCACCACATGAGTCCGTGCAACCAGGTGACACATTGTGACTCAGCATGATCTAACAGCAGATTCCTGCATAAAATTTTGATTTGAAAACTTGAATCACTTTGTAATAGCATAAAAAGAGCAAAACCAAGGAGAAACTTAGACGACAAAGCCTTATAAGAGAAAGAGAGATGTACCACATGACTCTGTGCAACCAGGTGACACATTGTGACTCAGCATACTCCTAAAGCAGACGATTGCATAAAATTTTGATTTTGAATCACTTTGTAATAGTATAAAAAGAGCAAAACAAATGAGAAAACTTAGAAGTCAAAGCCTTAACACAGTAAGAGAGATGTACAAGTCTCCATGCAACCAGGTGACACATTGTGACTCGGCATGTTCCAAACACAGATCCTGAATAAAATTTTGATAAGACAAGTTACATCAGTTAGTGATAGCATAGAAAGATGAAAACCAATGAGAAAACTTGGAAGTCACAGCCTTAGCAGAGTAAGAGAGATGCACAGGAGTCTCCGTGCAACCGGGTGACACATTGTGACTCAGCATGCTCAAAATGCAGATCCTATACAAAATTTTGATTAGACAAGTAAAATCAGTCAGTGATAGCATTCAAAGAAGAAAACCAATGAGAAAAGAAGTCAGAGCCTTGTCAAGGTATAATTTATATAATTGGTTTATTTACCCGATTTGAAAAAGTCAATTACATGACACATGAACTCGAGAGGGAGAAAATAACAATGTAGAGGGTAAATGGGGAGTCGGGAAATAGCTTACAGCTAGTCTAGCCCGAACCCCGTCATGGTAGCTTGTCTGAAAAAAACAGTCAGCAAAGGGGGCTCATGATAACAATAACAAATAGTTCTTTAAGTAAATAAAAGAAAAGTGCTGAAATAATTACAATATCGTAGAAGATCACTAAATTACTACATGGCAAAAGTGAAATCTGTTACTGATTGATCAAATATTGTCTAAAAGTGTGTTTGAAGTTATGGAGAGAGTTTGTGGACTTTATATGGAAAGGTATGTCATTCCAAACTCTTGCTCCAGAAAAAGAAACAGCAAACTGGCCTGAATTTGTCATTGCATGATATGGACGTAGGTTTTGAAGTTGACAATTTCTAGTATTATAGTCCTGGCAACTGACACTGAAGTAATCTGATAATATATGTGGTGAATGCTTGTGAATCAAGCTGTAAACGAAGGTACCTAGAAGGAATTTATGGAGTTTAAAAACATCGAGAATATTAAGTTGAGTGAAACAAGGAGCTGAGCGGTCTGTGGTTGATTTGAACATCATCGTGCGAACAATCATTTTCTGGGCTGCTAAGATACAGTTTAAGCGTGTAGAGTACGTACTTCCCCAGGTAAGAGAGATGCACCAGAGTCTCCGTGCAACCAGGTGACACATTGTGACTCAGCATGTTCCAAACGCAGATCCTGAATAAAATTCTTGATTAGATAAATTAAATCAGTTAATGATAGCATACAAAGATGAAAACCAATGAGAAAACTTAGAAGTCACAGCCTTAGCACAGTAAGAAAGATGCATCAGAGTGTCTCCATGCAACCAGGTGACACATTGTGACTCAGCATGTTCCAAATGCAGATCCTGCATAAAATTTTAATAAGACAAGTTCAATCAGTTAGTGATAGCATACAACGATGAAAACCAAAGAGAAAAACAAGAAGTCACAGCCTCAGCAGAGTACAGAAGATGCACCGGAGTCTCTGTGCAACCATGCAGGTGACACATTGTGACTTGGCATGTTCGAAATGCAGATTTTGCAAAAAAATGTTGATTAGACAAGTTAAATCAGTTAGTGATAGCATACAAAGATGAAAACCAATGAGAAAATTTAGAAGTCACAGCCTTAGCACAGTTTATAGAAAGATGCATCGGAGTGTCTCCATGCAACCAGGTGACATATCGTGACTCAGCAAGCTTGAAATGCAGATCCTGCATAAAATGTTGATTAGACAAGTTCAATCAGTTGGTGATAGCATAAAAAGATGAAAACCGATGAGAAAACTTAGAAGTCACAGCCTTAGCAGAGTAAGAGAGATGCATCAGAGTCTCCGTGCAACCAGGTGACACATGAATTATTTTATCAAGCTTATACATCAGAACATATTGACAATAAAGACAAACATATTTAGCTGCCTACCTCCACAAGGTACTGAAGATTTTATGTGGGCTTGAATGTGTCTTTTTACTCTCCACTTGTATTTCGTAGGACTTAACATCTTAACAGAGCAAATGTTTGCAGGACATATCTGCTTCCCTGCAGTTTATAATGCTTTGAGCATCTTTTACAGTTGTTACTGAAGCATGCATCCTTTGAAGAGAAAAGTGATAATATAAATCAAGGCTAAACACCTTAATGCTTTTTAATAAGTAGACTTTGATGTGTTTCAAGACATCTCTTTGACTCTTTAGATATGCTAACAATTATTGCTCTCAACGATGGTAGAAGAGTGTATACCGCAGTGTGTTACATCCCTAAGGTTAAAGCGATAACACAGGCATTTTGTCTTACTTATGCTCCTTCAAAGGAGTGTTTTTAAATTGGAAAAGTCAAACCTTCATTGGTTTCAATAAGGATAAAAATGTGGCTAAAAGATTTGCTATTGATATTTAGCAGTGCCATGAATACAAAAGCAAGCACAGTAGTTTGGCACAGGCTTTGTACAGCTTTGCACCATAACAATCACACAACAAAGTGTTGAGTTCTAGCTCTACCAGTCGAGGTCGATCATGATGACTGATGTATGAATTTTAAAACCGCCTGCATGCTAACACCATGCACCAGAGATATATGAGAAATCGTATCCTTGCGTTGTGTGTTACAAGCCTACGATCAAGAATCGAACAGACAACTATACTTGTACTCACTTGCTTAGAAATGGCACACATGAAAACGTGCATTTGTTATATTTTGATCACCAGAGGCACACCATGTGAGCACATTAGCGCGGACTTTCCACTCTGACCTTTAACATCGAAAACATAACCAAATATGGGTGTGTCATAGCCAACAACCACATGACACATGTGCAACCAGATGACAGGACTCCTTAACGCGCGTACTCCCTCTATCACGGCCCCCGTACTCGAACGCATGAGGGTATTTACATAATTTTGCGCATGCGTGGTGGTGGGTAAACGAATTCTCCCTGATTACGTACCAGTCCGGGTTATGTCCATATAGAGGATAGTAGGGAAGAGCCAATGGCGTACCGTATATATAATGAAATTAAGGCAAGAACCAATCACGTACTGTATATGTACAAAGGTCAAAGGTTACGTAGGTTCAGTTTGTTCAGATCGCGATACGACCTGACAGATCCACCGATCGAGTGAGACTGTTGGCTACCCGGAAGTATCTTAGCTCCAGTCGATTGGCGACGTTCTACCGTGTTAAAAATTGTAATATTTCTTCAGGAATAGTTTTCTGAGTTTCTTAACCCTTGACCATATTCGACAAAGAGTTATTGGACGTTTTTCGTCCTCCTTTCCAGCTTTTCGTTAACTTCTCGGCGATTGATCCGGCGCGCGTTTTTCTGAGCGAAGGGTCAATCGTACCGGGCAACGCATGCTGATCGAAAAAATCGTGCTCCATCGTGCTCCGATGACCGACTAAAACAGTTGACCCATCTTTGCAAAGCTTGAAAAATTCTCCATACTGCAGATAGCAAGGTTAAATTGAAATTTGGCCAAAAATAGGCGATATTTGGCGACAAATAACTTACTGTAGATTTACAAGGGTCAAATGCTGATTTCTAGGAGCCGTACCCGGCCAGGAAATTCATCCAAATAAGTAATTTTCAATGTACTAACCACTTGTGTCGGTCACCATCTCGGCCGCACTGAACATCGTGCGTAACGTCTACATCTAAAAACTACCCAGTGCTAAAAATAAAGGGCGAAATCAAGCCGAAAAGTTCCAAACTCCTTGCAATGTACGAGCCACGGTTTGCATAGTTAATTATTCATGACGTTGGCGGCGGCAGGTTCGCTGATTGGTCAATCGTAATATCCTCTCTATGGACATAACCCGGACTGCGTACGGTACGGTACACAGGCCTCCAGTCGCAGCTGAGTTATTGGCTCGCCAGGCGCTCATCCCACGATTTACGCAACAACCTTCATCCCACGATCTACGCAACAGCCTACCATTAGCGCGACGGTCTGCTGATGTTTAGGCCTTCAGTTCAAAGATACGTCTTGAAGCATGCCTCGCAGGATTGATCGCTCGCATAGACGCTCCCTCGAAACGATAAAAGGAAAAGTGTTTACCGTAAAATAAGACCTTAGGATAGCTTATGTCGTAAAATAAGAGGCTCTCATCAGCCAACAGTCCCAAAAATTATAACAGCAAGGTTTTATGCGGTAAAAGTACCTCGTGCCGCCGTGTAACGTTTCAGAAAACGCATTAGGCCTATACAATAGTTTAATGTCGTATTATAAGTGGCTCTTGGCCTAATAGCAAAGTTTATTAACTACCTCGCACCGGTGTGCGTTTCAGGAAACGTATAACACGATAGTTCAATGTCGTATAACTATCTCGCACCGGTGTACAAATAGAGAAAACGTATTATACGATAGTTTAAGTTCGTATTATAAGAGGTTCTCATCAGCCAACAGTTACAGAAAATGTTAATGGCAAAGTTTTATAAAGTATAACTACCTCGCAACGGTGTACCGTACAGAATACGTATTATGCGATACTTTACTGTCATATTATAAGAGTCTCTCATAAGCCAACAGTTCAACAAAATGTTAATGGCAAAGTTTTATAAAGTATAACTACCTCGCACCTGTGTACCGTTTGAGAAAACGTATAAACGATAGTTCAATTGTCCTATAACTACTTTGCACCTGTGTACCGTTACAGAAAAGGCATTATTGTGATAGTTTACTGTCATATTGTAAGAGGCTCTCATCAGCCAACAGTTCCACTAAATGACAATGGCAAAGTTTTATAAAGTATAACTAACTACCTCTCACCGGTACGGTGTACGGTTTCAGAAAACGTATTATACTATAGTTCAACTGTCATATATCTATCTCGCACCGGTGTACCGGGTCAGAAAACGTATTACACGATAGTTTAATGTCGTATAACTACCTCTCATCGATGTACCGTTTCAGAAAACCTATTATACGATGGTTTAAAGTCGTATGTATTATCTAGTATTTTTGTCGTATTAATATTGTCGTATTATTGGTATTATTAGTGTCGTATTATTGTTGTATTATGTCATATTATCTATTATACGATAGTTTAACGTGTATTTACTGACACTCTCCCCTTCATCCCCATCACATGTTCCCGCCCTGTATTTTCAAACTCTGCAAAGTCAGATATTCTCGTGAAAATCCTGTCACGATACCCATCCAAATTAAGGTAGCTTTCCACATTTACTGGGGTAAGCTTATTTTATGTCGAAAACACGGAAACTTTTTTCCCCTTAAAAGTATTTCTGTAATATTGATCTTCAAGTGTGAAGAATATCTTCGTCTGAAAGTTTCTGTTTCTGGCTGAAGCGATAAAAATTTACGAGAGGAACAGATGCACGTTTTTGTGTTTTAAGACTACCGCTAAGTCTTGATTGGCAAGGGATTAAGCTAAGCGGCAGCGCCACTGTATTGTCGCATGCACTTGGCCAACATCCACTGTGAAAATCTCATTGACACCTACCGTAACTGCGTGTGTCAAGAGCATCTGTTGAAAGACGCAAACAAGTACATTCGAAGAATGAGACTCCAATACATCATGCGCCATAAACAAACCAAGAAACATCAATTGAAACACAAATCAACATGAGTCCCACCAGCAACTGATAACGCAAACACAGAAACAGGAAAAACAACAAAATTGCCAGAAAAAGACGGTACAAGGAGCCTACAAGTACGCCTTAAAGCATACTTACCAGGCCACTACCTAGTGCTCTTGTCATCAAAAAGTGACAACATCGGAGCACCAGTGTGACAAATTATTTGTCACCTTGTGCTTTGACTACATCCCGCTCCATCAAGCACAGCACAGCCAAACAAGAAAGGCATTCATCGCCAAACAATAAACAGAGATTGACAGTTGTCAAGATCCCACAACACGAAAGACAGCCAAATACCTCTAGAGTCGATATAATTTATTGGCCAAACGAAAGGCTATACACAACCCAAAACACAAACGTCCAGAGGGACGAACAGAATCGGGTCTGTCTTTGAAACCCATAGCAAACGGCCTTTTTCAAGGCCAGCAAATTCTCCAAACAAGAACTACCGCAACACAAATGCAAAATACAAATTTACACAATACTGTGTCACCAAACACAGAAACAGAAAAAACAACAAAATTGCCAGAAAAAGACGGTACAAGAGGAGACACCATATTATCTCAAACACAATGAAACTCCGTACAAATGCCGAACATAGCATAAACATAAATAACAAGTTGAACACGAATCTTAGATTCATCAAAATCTATCATTACACAAGTTAACAACAGCAAAAATCAATGCACTGGGTAAGGGTTGAAATTCATCCCAACACCAAATCGTCCTCACAGAGTTCATCTCATACAAGACGCAAACATTAGGAGAAGGAAAATCCAATACATTATGCGACACAAATTGACCAAAAAAAGACAAATTCAAACACAAGTCTCGATGGACTCCACATACAACTATGAACACAAATCGACAGATTTGAATTCTTACATAAAACATCAGGCCATCTGAAATCTACGCTTTAAAAGCCTGATCAAAGGCGAAACACTAAGATACATCAGAGCTTGCGACACAAAAATGACTTTGTTTCAAAGGTCAATACACTTTATGCAAGATTAATCGAACGTGGCTGAAACAACAGGAGATGTCCAGTCACATCGCAAGCACAGTTCGCCGCACGAATTACGCAACTAGAACACAAGCGAACAAACGAAGAAACAAAGGAAACACTAGTCTTCGCAACGAAAACTATAGCAACAATACATATAAGAACACAAGCTATAAAAAGCAGCTATGTGCGAAAACTGGGAACACATAGACAAGGACAAAACACTAAGCCTGAATGAAATATTTCCAGAAAAACCGATCATCGCATACAAAGGAAATCCAAAAATTAGCGATATACTGATACAGGCCAAAGTCCACGGCATTTTTGTATTAGGAACAAGTCAATGAACGAACGAACACATGACGATTAAAACATAAATATTCTGGCTTCATTGCTAGAAGAACAGGAGATCAACAATATCGACGTGACATAAAACAAAAAAGATATACATATATCTTAGGCGACTGAGGAAGAGACCGCTCTGGTTTCGAAACGTGGGGATAAAAAAAGAGTCAAGGTTGTCAAAGACATATCTGACTACGCCCACGTCTCGCCATGGCTTATTTCAAAATTAACGATTCGTTTGTTAATTTTCACACTAACAGCCAAAACATTTCAGACACTAAACACACCAAAGCACATACAAGAAGAGATGAGTGATGTGTGAAGCCACTTTCCCCTTATTACATCACGTATAAGACGATGAACAAAACTGAGGATTTTATCACAAAGTCTTCAAGCCTTGTAAGACTTCAAGGAGAGGAATGCATCCTGAATGCATTCATATAATGATCTTTGTAATAAAACAGCTAATTATTTGGGTTTTTATCAGACAACACGCATTGTAATTTTATTTTAATGCATTCACAGTTATGTAGATTTGTTTTATTTGTGACAATATTGAAATAAATTTATCTTTAAAAACAAAAACAAAACCAAAAAAACAAAAACCAATATAACACGTGCTTTAAACAAGAAAACAATGTCGTCTCTCACTAAATATGAATTTGGCCAAATACGTTTACACCGTCTATTTAAAATATTCAGTGCTGTAGAACATACAAGTATATTCAAAGAACATACCATACCGCTCTCCTGCAACATGTTTTTAGTTCCTCTTGCAAAATAGTCATTCAGTAACAACGCATATAATTGCAGTGTACATTTACTTCTCACAGATGACCTTTCATGCAAGAGACATACCTCAAACTACATGGCTACTTTACATATCCTTCCTCTTCGCGGCTTGCTTGGTACAAATGTCATGGAGCTTCGTGTCTTCTGATAGCGAAGCCGAGGATCTGGTATATGACGACAGCGATGACATTGAGTATCGTGAACTGGACACGTTATATCATGGCAATGTCAGTAGAGGCAATCCAGAGAGGTTCGTCTTTCTGATAGAAGATGGAATGAACATGGTATGAACCTTTTTGTTCTAGATATTATGTTGCCGGGATATCAATTGAGATTACGACAATTATTAATCTAAGGTAAAGAGCGCAATTAATGGCAAGGGTGGCTGAAAAAGTATTGGGTAAGGTATATTTCGCAGCCCCACCTCCAAACAAATGTAAGCCAAAATTTTCAGAGCCCCCCCCCCCCGGGTTAACAAAAAATTGGATGCCCCATTAAAAAAGTATAAAAGACTGCAAGCACTTATGTATCCCCTAAGCTCCTTCTGTCATCTGTCTATCTATGTATCTATGTATCTATGTTATATATAAATTGCACACGTATGTATGTATGTATGTATGTATGTATGTATGTATGTATGTATGTATGTATGTATGTATGTATGTATGTATGTATGTTTGTGTGTATATGATACCATAGGGTTTGCCCCTCGAGATAAAGTGGGATGACCCGCCTTCTACACTCGATGATGGAGACCCAATTACTGACCTTCGCTTTTATTGTGATTACAAAACCAAAATTATCCGCAAGTTTTGATTTTATTTCTATGTGATTTCAAACCTTGACTGTGTGATGTTTTTGTACGAAAGCTCTTTTATCTTTATCTATTGACTTTTGCTGCTTCAATGATCAAATACGTTCATTCAAGGTAGGCGCTCGGGTATTATACCCAAGGAATTGCCGGTGTAAAGCGGCGAGGAAATATTTGTAACAATAAGATGTTTCATGATGTATGTATGTATGTATGTATGTATGTATGTATGTATGTATGTATGTATGTATGTATGTATGTATGTATGTATGTATGTAT
>LD346545.1:18631-28830 GCA_001465055.1 Ptychodera flava
GGGGGGGTCACCCTGTTTTCAAAATTTGGAATGGGGGTCACCCTGTTTTCAAAATTTGGAATAGGGGGGGGCAGCCACTTTTTGACGTCGGCAAAAAATAATCCACCGGCCCCCCCTCCCCAGGCCGAAGAAACTGACCAGTCCCTTACGTCGGGCTGGTGGGTGAAAAAGGCTTCGCGTTGGCCGCAATCTGCTCTCCGGAATTACCATTATGCTTATTTCGAAATCATACGCTTATATTGAAAATAGGAAATAGAAATATCAGTATATTTCAGTATTCAATAGAGTTTAGCGTACAAGAAAAATCAACAAAAATCTATTTTCAAATTTCTTTATTAAAATTTTGTTGCGATAAACAGATTGGCCGCGATTTGACACGGATTAATATCGTCCCAAATCTCTTCCGAAACAAAGCTTTTGTCGATTTATTTCAAAAGCTAGAAATTCAAAATATATAACCCATTCTGTATTCTGTTACGTTGATCTACGCTGCGCTGCGCAGAAACCGTGAAAACAAACCCGCAACTACTTCATCTCCACCTTGCTTTTTAAGGCCGGCGGCCCTTTTCCTTAGTGGAAGCAAAACCACAAACAGCTGGCTAGAGACTTGAGTAACTCTGCAGGTAACGTAGGAAAACACATAAACGGTCCTAGCAGGAAACGGCTTTCTTGATTTGCTTCAACCGATATGCCCCATTTAATATGGTAGTGTACTAGAAAAGCAAAGACAACTATAGATATTTGAAAAAACCTAAATTATTTTCGCGTGTCTATGAGACAACAAAACACATGACATATGAAGTGAGATGCCATGATTTCTATTATGAACACAATTACATGCTGAAGGCTCATGGGACAGATTTACTTTTAAATCTATAACTATAAATGGGCCTTGATGTAGAGGGTGGGAACCGAAAGGTTCTGTCTGCGATCATAGACTGTAATATTGCGATGTACCCTCCGTGTGAGTGTGTTAAAAATAATGAATGATGATGAATACTAATGCACATCAAAATTAAAAGTTCAGGGGAATAAAAATAAAACACTCATTTGTGTGTATATTATGATAGATTTGCCTGGTATTAATTCAGTCAAAAACCTTTCATAGTGTGTTAAAGAGAGCGAAATGATTGAAAATTTTGTCACGTTCTCCCTTTAATGACATGTTTGTTTGGGAGAAATTCTTTTGCTCGTGCCATTGGCAATTTTGGGGAAATGTACGATTTTCGGGAATTTTTGAACATCTGATATCAGAGGACAGTTCACAAAGAAGAAAAAATTCATTTACGAACACATATCGTAAATCATGCATGAAACTTTGCCTTGTTTTGCCCTATTTTTACGATTCAAAATTATTGGAGTGGATTTTGAACCGCTTTCTATGGATCGTTTCAGAAGTCGTGAAGAACTAATAAAAACTCGCCCTGCGAATGTTACAAAGCTTAAGGAAGACCCCTACTCTTTTCTGTGTCATGTAGGGGCTTTCCAGCGACCCTGTGTTTAAGGGTGCCCTCTGATCTATAGTCTTGGTGAATTACCCTTCATAATGTACTGTGACTGAAAGTTTGGCTAAGTTGTGGGGCTGCGAAAACAAATTGACGAAATATTTTGTCTTCCACCCCTACTGTAATTGCGCTCGTTCTCTAACCACATTGTTGTTCCGTTTAGAACACCCCTGTATTTACAGAGCTATGAGGTCAATCGTTTCGGTGCTATTTGCGGTGTACACGTAATGTGCAAAGGGGGTCATCGAAACCACGCGTTTTTGCGTTACCAAGGTGGTACGTCATCGGCAGCCATTACGGTGGCGCTTTGCTCACTTGCATAAGGACAACTTGAACTTCAAGGCCTCTCTTGTCGGATATTATCTGTGACATAATTGCAAAATTTCCAAAAACTTTAGTACATTTCTAAATAATATAACGCATCCCTAAATGGTGTACCGTAGTCCCACCAATCACTGTGTTATATCGAATTCATTTCCAACTTCGCAATAGTCATCATGTTGACATTTTTTGTGTGGCATTTTGTCAGTACCCAAAGGAGCCTGACTCGGAACAAATGATCATATTTTCGTTTCATATAGGCTTATATAGGCTTTTTTCATCGGATATGTCTTCCATAACTCGTATTTGATCAAGATTCTCGTCTACAATGTGAAAAGAATATGCCAAGGTCACGAACGAATACCAAATCAGTCATGGTGATATATTCACCATATTAAGCACACATGATCTGAGTGGGATACCGTAAATCTATTTCGCTCTTTCTTACAAACGTCCACCGATCTGATGTACAAATCAATGTCATCATCATCATCATCATCATCATCATCATTATCATCATCATCTTCATTATCATCATCATCTTCATTATCATCATCATAATGGCTCATATCTTTCACCATTTACTCTCCGCAAGGCTGGCAACTTTCTCTGCTTTACCTTCATTATTAACAGTGACTACGTATAGTAAACCAATGGGGTAAACATTATTTCAAACATACTATTTTGACCCTACAGGACGTCCCTGTCTACGTCAGGCAATTAACGCCTATATGACTCACTGCCATTTTATCGATGAACATGAATATTTATCTGACGTTCATCTGTTTGTGCGCCGAAGGCAAACAAGCATGATAAATACATGGCCTCGCAACCACTCTTTTCTTTGAAGGCAATCTATTACATCATTACGGCGCAAAAATCCCCACTGAAACATCCGAATGACTGTCAAATCGCCGACAATCTGTATGTAAACGTACCTGAATATGATGTAAATTGATGTTGATCCAGAAAGCTTCTAATTTTCTCCTTCAGCAAGGGTCTCTTCATCAAATCGAATAATTCAATCAATAAATCAAGATTTCTTTCCGAAATAAGGCCACGTTCTCTCAAGTACTGAAACACGTCGAGCGCTTCTAACACGTTATCCACATCTTTTCGTTTCAATTGTTTACCGCTGAGGAGTGCTTTAATCCTTTTGACTTCAGTAAGTTGAAGCTCGCTGTCGAGATCATGAAAAAGCTTCAGTAAAGGGTCTATGACTCCGATCTCCATAATGTTACTCTGGCAGCAGATCGCTCAGTTTACATTTCTGGCATTTCAGTCGAACTTATCATTCCTGAGGTAGACGCTGCGTAACAGAAACTGTCGATAAAGCGCACCATTGTGTGACTTCCGTCCGCAGTGACCAGGTTTCACTTGACATGCGCAATGTACACAGAGCGCCTAGTCTTGTTCCTTGACTCATTTCTACCGCTGGCTGCGCTGCTAACGAAAATAGGGTCCCCTTGGTCCTCAGTTCTCTTACCAGTTCCACGATGCAGTGCGCGCTAGGGTACACAATACATAGTCACTGAACTTATATTGTAGGGTATACGCAGGGTAATACTCATAGAACACGAAGGCAGGTAAGGCCAAGAAAAAATAAAAAGTTTGTTTCTCATCCTAGACATATTGTAAAAGTGATGCGGTGACGCGGTTTTTTTTTCTTCTCAATTTTTTTTTTATTCTTCAGCCATGAAGAACGCGCAAACAAACATGAAAACAACATAGAAATGCACGCAGAGATAAATGCACAGCAGTGTTGCTTTAGTATTTTTTATAACATCAGTTCTGTGGTTTGACATTTAGTGCAGCACCCCAGAGTTTTGACAGCTTAATATAACAGTGACATATGTGTACAAATATGAATGGAATGTTAATGTCACTTATTTTGTTTACAGTTCTGTTTTATACAACACTGTGTTATGCACTACCGTCGCGTAATTTTGCGTGTTTTTTTTATTACATTTTCTCATGAGCAGGAAAAAAGGTCTGGTCTGAATTGACGCGTGCGAGGATGAGAAACAAACTTTTGATTTTTTTTGGCCTTACACCTCACCTGTATTTTTGTCGCTGATCGATAGAAAATAACGAGGCAATTTTTGGGATTGCAAACTTGTGTCATTCTTGTATAGCATATATTTGTACTCTGCAAAATAAATGTGTGTTTGTTGTTTTTAGTGTGTCTGCGATGTTTGATACAGTCACAGCAATGCATTGTGAGATAACCGTGAAAAATTCTCTCTTATGGCAGGTTATATTTTCGTCGCGGGTGGATACAAAATAGACAAGTAATATTTTTGCATTGCACATTTTTGTCATTCTTGTATAAAAATCCGCTGTACAACACAAAATCAGTATGTTTTTGTCGTTTTTAGTGTCAAATACTGTAAAGTCGTTTTAACATAAACGTTCATAACAGACAGGTTTTTATATAAAAGTCACCAGGTTAACAATGAATTGAGTCAGACATATTAAAATCGTGATTCCCTTTCCTGGGCATACATGATGATACGTGTAGGCCTATAGCTGTGGTGTTTTCAGACGGGATTCCTGCCTTTTACGGGATTGTTTTGACTTTTACGAGTTTTAACCCGCCAACACACGGTGGCGGGTTAAACTCGTAAAAGTCAAAACCAGCCCGTAAAAGGCAGGAATCCCGTCTGAAAACACCACAGCTATGGACCCAGTGCACAGCTAGCAATATGAATGCTGATTCTGATATTAGCTGCAGATGAAATCATTGGGGATCTTTCTCCAGAGAAATGACATCAAATCCACCTTTAAAGGGTTTAGTCAATATAGGCCTACTTACGGTAGTATAAATATATATACCTAATTGTATGATGTTTTTTATAAAATTGTTCCATTTTAATCAATCGTGTTTTTCATTCTTTTCTATTATTTTTGTATCATTCGATAACTGCACTAAATGCTTCAGTATATTTGTAAAAAATTAAGTAGCCCCTCCCCTTCTTCCTGGCTATGTTCTGAGCATCATTCACTCACATCGTCGTAAATCTCGCACCTCTTTACGGCAACAGCTTAGCACTACCCGTTATTTAAGAGGATTTTTGAGAAGGTCAGCAGAGCAGAAACTATGCTCTGGCTCGTGAGAATGCCACTCATAGCTTTCAATTCTTTGAGTGCCTGACCTCTAATTCCTCTGATGCCCCCCCCCCCCCGGTCGAAAATAATGACATACTGCTAACTCGACAGTCCAAATTACAGAGTTTTGATATTTATTTGCCCATACAGACTTAGGGTATAAAGTGTAAGCTATGTCATCTTATCTTGCATCTATTCACATCAGTATCAGGATTTCACATTACATACCACTCAACCCAATCCAATAAGGCAACTGCTGACTACACGTTATTGTGATCAACAGATAATGCACACATTGCAGCAAAACAATGTTAGCCTCCTCTGCCAAAGTGATCCTCTGAAACACAGCAACAGTACGTATTTGAACAGAGAAGAACAAAATAAAATAAATTCATGTGCAGGTCTTTTAGCCAGAGACCTTAGATGGCCTAGGCAACGTGGCATGGCCCCAGAGATGTTGCAAGCTTGATGATGTCATTTAATCAAAGTGTTCTCAGTCACATGCACAACATAGAAGCTGTAAACAAACCCGCACAGCATTTCGACGACGCGTGATAGGGCATTTTAGCATTTTGTCACTACAGCAGCGCAAATTTGGTTTATTTCTTCACCGAACAACTTTTCACAATGAATGTAAGGGAATAAAGTGTAATTTCAAAGGTAAATTGTGGTTAAAAATTAGCATTTACTGAGTCTTTTATGTTATGGCATCATACTTGACCAGATATGAACTGAAAATGCTCACGTGTTTCATTATATATTGAAGTATGTGTAAATTTGAACCTTTGCCACATGTTTGCAACTTCATTGAAATTATTATGATCAACATAATGAACAATAATCACCACCTATTGATTCTAAAAGGTCATGAAGTATACAGAAATGTCATTAGCTGAAATAAAAATATTATTGTATCACCACTTTATCTAGCAAGTGTAATTACCGTTGGTCAAGTCCTTCAAGCCATATATGCCGAGCTGTGAAAGCTCATTAGATATGCAAATTATAAATTAGCTGACATGAAAATGTGAAATGACTTTCGATATTGTTTTGACCTAGTACATGGTATAATCATCAATGTAAATAGCATGTTTTGCCAACTTTGATCAAGTAAATCCCGGTATATATCCCTAATAAGCAAAGTTCATTAAATATGTAAATTAGGAATTGGCTTAAGTAAAAATGCTTAATGATTGTCAATAATGTTGTATCATGGTATCTGCAATATGTGTAGCAAATTTTGTCAATTTTGGTCAAGTCAATTCAGATATATATCTCTTATTAGGATAGATCATTAAATATGCAAATTAGGAATTGGCTGAAGAGAAAATGCTTAATGACTTTCAATAATATTGTATTATAGTGTCTTTAATGTACATAGTAAGTTTCATCAATTTTGATCAAGTCTATTCAGATAAATATCCCTAATTATGAAAATTCATTTAATATTCAAATTAGGTTTTGGCTGAAATGAAAATGTCTTTTGACTTTCAATAATCTTATATCACAGTATCTTTGATGTATATAGCAACTTTCACCAACTACAATCAAGTTAATTCAGATATATATCCCTCATTGGGAAAGTCATCAAATATGCAAATTCTGAATTGGCTGAAGTAAAAATGTTTAATGACTTTCAAAAATGTTGTATCATAGTGGCTTCAATACATGTAGCAAGTTTCATCAACTTTGGTCCAGTCATTTCAAATATATATTCCTAATTAACAAAGTTAATGAAATATGCAAATTAGGAATTGGCTGAAGTTAAAACGCTTAATGACTTTCAATAATGTTAAATCATAGTATCTTTAATATACATACCAAGTTTGGTTAATTTTGATCAAGTCAAATCAGACATATATCCCTAGTTAGGAAAGTTCATTAAATATGCAAATTAGCATTTATCTTTCATGTCACCCCTTAATACTCAGTAGTTCCCACTGCTGATATATCTTGGTGTGATCAGTATAGTTAATTGCACGAGTAGGTGTGCTGTTACAGTTATAATCACCACATTTATGGTCAGGAACTTGTAAACATCACGAGGCCGAAGGCCGAGTGATGTTTACAAGTTCATGAGCATAAGTGTGGTGATTACTACTGTAACAGCTCACCTACGAGGTGCGATTAACGACTTATACCACGAAAAACAGGCCAATCTTCTCTAAAATTTGAAAATTACTGTCAATAAATCGTCTACTTTTGATTTGAATACCCATAATGGAATGGAGTGACCCATTCTACGTCGAAAGGTTCACAGAGGTCATTATGCACCTGGCATGCGAGTTTGGGAGAATGACCTATCCCAGACAAGTAGGACAAGGGCACTGGTCAACTGCAAATCTGCATTTGAATAAGGGCTACAGAGTGGTATAATGCACCTGTGTAGAAGGAAACTGTTTTAGTCTGATTGGTTAAATAAACTTACTTGCCTTACTCTATCTTGTTGGCTATTGGCTAGCGAGAAGGAATTCCATCTGTAGATGCATGTGATTGCCTCGTGGATTCATCAGGCTTTCAATACCATTTTCGTGTTTTCGACTGGTCAAGATGGACCTTGTCAACTTGTCTGATCTGATGACCCAAGAGACTTCCTAGAGTTCCATGGACGGCCATGTAAAAACAACCAAAGTGGATTTTACACGGGCATACTGCCCTATAAGAGCAGCCGCTACTACGGAGCGCATAAAATCCACGATGTGTACTTCAACTTATAAAAAAGTACTAGTATTTGGCGATGATAACACCGGACGTGATTGTACTATCGATGACCCTGGGCAAGGGATAATCAAGTTCTCCTGCCAGAAAATATACGCCTTTACACAAAGCAAATGTGCAAGATGGCTTGGCCAGACTGCCAGCACACTGGATATTCTGGTAAGGTAATTTATTCTTTTACTAAAATAATTATACACAAAACGAATTTTGTACAGTTATAAAATTAAATTCATTGACCAAAACAATTTGTTGTGTGTGCGGCAGTATCACAGAATATCTTTCGACTATTCCACAAACTTTACAAAAAGGCTGTACTTATTTCCATGATATTTGTCACATATGTCTTGTATTTGATAATTTCAGGTGAATGCGGCAACATCTCTGTACCATCAGGGATTCGATGAGCAGCTTATCAAAGAACAAACAGGTCACAGATCAGATGACGGTTTACGCGCCTCAAATGTATGTCTACTGCACAACAAAAGCATGTGTCGAATATATTACTACCACCTCCATCTAGTGTTATATCAGAGGAATCTGTAAGTAAACCAGTTTCTCAAGTTATGACAAAACAATGTAACAAAACAGACAAGATTGGTCCAACCCAAGAAGACGCCGAATCTAAAGATGGACAGTCTTCATCAACAAATCATGTTGCTTACATTGAGCATGGTCCAAAGAAAGTTAACATTGAATTATAAAATGTGATGCTATAACATATTAGTCTATATCAGTTGAACAAATTGTCTTCATTTTGTTATTGAATGTGTGTGAATGCTTTAGACATCTCGACTTGACCTATTGTTGTCTTCATGAGGGGAACGCTCCATTAACTTGGACGTACCTGAGTAACCCGAGTTGGTTATCAGAGGATTAATCTCTATGTCAACATATGCGAACAGATTATCTTTTAGTGTAAACAGAACATTAGCACTGCCGGAACTACTTTTAGCATGGCCAATGCCAGTCGGCGCCTGACTTGATGATGGCCCCCCTGTCCGGCACCCATGATTTCCGACCAGCGTTAAAAGTGCCGTCCAGCACTTGCTGTTACTTTGAGGTCATCATTTAGTTCATAAAATTGCATGAAGAGTTTACAAAAACGAGTGTACTATAGAATCCCTTTCAAATAAAATGCTGTTTAAACAATACTAGCAGTTAATTAACGTACGCTGATTTTGCATACGAAAAGCTATTTTTGTATGAATGTTTATACCCCTATAAAAGAAAGTACGGTAGCGAAAATCAGCACAACAAAACAGGACTTCAGCACAACAAAACATGACTTTTACTAAAACGTACTCTTTCAATTTCAGATCAGACTCACATTGCGGAAAGGTCCATGCAATGCAATGAGAGTCACGATCAAACTTTGGTGTCAACGGATCCAGTCTTTGAATTATCAATGAACACTCACTTATTTTTCTGGTCAAAAGCCAAAGACTACTTGTCCATCGCAACTAGCCTCTCTGTTTAAATCCGCGTGTTCATTTTTAGCCGGATGCCGGCCAAATTGACTGGCTACTTCCGTATTTTGGCCGGCTACTTTTCAGCAATGTTTCGCTCTCTAGCCCCGAAATTCTGGTTTTGATAATAATATTTTGATATTTGTTGTCTTGCAAGCCGGAGGTAACATTTCAAAAATGCCTATGTGGCTATATGTAATCTAGCAATTTACGCGGTGAACTTGTTGCTATCTAGTATCAGCCTGTAGTACCGCGATCTGCGAACGTGTTCTGTACTGGGAATCGCTCTCGAGGCCATCCTTGCTTTCCCGACTACAGCCCGAATTATTCCGACGTTCACATCGGGTGCAGCTTACCATTGGACTGACGTTACGTCCACCAAATGCCGGCCATTTCCGAATAAAGCCGACGTTTGTTACTCTCAAACGCGAAAGAGAAGAAAGTCTCAAACGCGGAAGAGAAAGTCGACGCTCCAGAGCTGTTGTTTTCTGCGTAAGAGTTGGGCCTTGTCTGATGGGTAGGTTTTTGATCAAATGTAAAGCAACCAAAAGTTACTGAGTCTCATTTTTCATACTTTTGAAACGCCACGTCAATGCATCCATAGTCGATCATAGATCTACATCGCGTTTTGTGGAGGGGCCGTGGTTTAAGCGGAAGGGATAGTCTACGCGGGAGTCTACGTTTGAAAACGTTGAATTTCAGCGTAAGCGTAGGACTTTGTCTGTTGGTTTTGGGAGGTTTTAGATCAAATCTAAATAAACAAACAATTACTTGGTCTTATTTTTCGTACTTTTGAAACGCTACGTCGATCACAGTGTCAACTTTCAGGTCGACCACAGTCCCTCTATTCCACCGGTCTGGAAACGGCTATTGTAAAATGTGTCAATCACCTGGACCGAACAGCCAAACCGCGATACGAGGGGCAGTCACGTGATAATGCGTAGCTTGGGTTTGTTCTGCATGCCACAGTCCCTGATTGTGTGTACGCTTTTCTCGAATTTTCGCTGTTTTTGGCTCTATTAAGTGTTCTCTGCGTCTATCTACGACACGAAGACAGAAATCATCATATCTTGAAACCGGT
>LD346546.1:2872-18827 GCA_001465055.1 Ptychodera flava
GTGGTACTTTTGGCCATGGCCTATCGATCGATCTCACTCGGGTCAACACACTGTAGCGATAACCCTTGACCCGAGCGCGATCGATACGCCTTGCATAGTACCGCTGCCACTGCATAAAAACCCTATAATACTTACTGTATTAACATGGATTATTGCCTGTATTTTAGCTGAAGAGTGCATAGACAGATGAATACAGTCAAGAATCCATTTTTTGTATTCAGCAAGCCTGTATTCATGTGGTTTCATGTGAATTCACGTGTATTATACTATAATACAGGCAATTCATTAATGTGAATTTATCTGAATTATCGGGTTTTCATGAAGTGTGCGTAATCACAGCTAACACATCTCTTTTAGTAGACACAATCGCATGTAAAACATCAATTAAACATGATCGTAGAGTATATAATGTATTGTTTCAACATATGAGAGTTTGGCTTTTATATTTTAACCAGTTGATGACAAGAATAAGCAAATATTTTGTAACAGTATTGAAAATAGGCTCCCCTCAGCCCCTTGTCTTTTATAGAAAGTATCATCTCGCCATATTACCTATTGTTGCATTATTTTCAGGATGTCAAAAAATGGACTTAACTGAAAATCGAAGAGTTGTTACAGAAGAGGTAGCTGTCTGGAAATAAGCTTGAGAACGTACCCCAATTCATCTCTAATGTAGATTTAAACTTTCAAGGGTCAGTAACTGAATTTTGATAAGTTTCTGTATTATTTTGTGTTCTTAATTAATCTAAGCTTTGGTAGCATGCTATTATCAACTATATGTTGCCGGAGAATAAGCTTTCACAGACGTGTAGTCTCCCTCATCAGATGCAAGGTTGGAATGAAAAATTAAAGCTGAAAACGACAGAAAATTCAGAGTAAAAATGTCCACTCTGAATTACTGAATTTTCTAAAATTTTCACTCTGAATTTTCTGTCACTTTCTACTTCAATTTTTCATTCCCCCTCGCATCTGATGGAGGAGACTTCACGTTTTGACAGCTTATGCCCCTGTAACATTTAGTTGATCGCAGCCTGCTATCAAACCTAAGATTATTTTGTATTGTAGCTCAACGCGTTTCTTGTTCTTAGCAACTGGTTTTTAGTTTTGCTGTCAGCTAAATAAATGGATCTGAGCATTGTACTCAAATTTGTACATAACAAGGTTTTTCTTCAGAACAGCCTGTACGAATCCTTTAATATTTGGATTACAGGTTCCCAGGGATTACCCTAATCAGATATGTTCAAATTATGATGAAATATGCAAATTTATGTTTTTGAGGCTGGTTTTTTGGTAAAAATCTTCTTCACTTTTACTGACGTCTTCAATATTTGGTAAACATGTCCCTAGTAATGACCTTAGTCAAATTTGTGCTAACTGTGATGAAATATTCAAATTTTTATATTTCATGGCATTTTTTGTCATTTTTGGTCAAAAAATCTTTAAAAAATCTTCTTCAAATTGCTAATTTAACAGCTTTGATATTTAGGACATAGATCTTTACTGATAGCCTTTTTCAGATTGTTCAAATTATGGAGAAATTTGCAACTTTGTATTTTTAAGACATTAAAGACATTTCAGATATTTTTAAGATATTAGGGATTATCAGAATGTGATATATTCAAGTTAAGATGGAATCTACGTTTTCTTTCATTTTAGGGGCGATTTTTACCAATTTTGGTAAAAAAATTGTATAAACATTAATAGCAGGGTACACTAGAATTTGAAAGGGCTGAACAAATGTGTTTTTAATTTCTGAGAAGTAAAATTTTGAAATGTCATCGATTTATTTCAGGGTTTATTTAAAGATATTACAAACAAACAAACCTTTTGGTTTATGAAGGACTTCGTTGGACAAGGAAATAGGTTTTACCCTGCCAAGGACCCACTTTCACCACTTTCTGCATGTTGTGCCTTACTGTGACACTTTGACAACTTGACTTGTTGTGTTTACTTTAGTGTGGACAACTATATACCATGTGCACTAGAGAAGCCTTGACTAACTTTTTTTTCTTAAAAATTAACAATTGTCTATACAAGAGGAAATGTCTTTAAGAAGCCATCTTACAAAAATGGAGTATGCATTTCATACATATACGTGTTTTCAACACAATAAGTAAGCCAAATTGTGAGCTTTTTCAGATGAATTTTGTACATTTTAAACAAGTATGAACATAAAACGCAATCCCCAATATTTAAATTAAACGAGTGTTGTCATTACTTCGTTCATATTTTTTAAAACGATCTACAGTGTTTATGAGGATTTTTTATTGCTTATGTTTTTGATGGGAGGGTGTTAACACCGTTGCTATTTTCGTCTGACAAACTTTACATACAAAGCAGCAATGTTTATTTGCCCATTTTATAGTAAATTATTGTATTTTATCTTATAAATGTTTTGTGTTTTTTTTAGAATAAAATAATTTTACTGAATATCAGTGGTCTGTAATGTTATTTCCAGGCTTGAACACCCCCTGAACGCACAAAATTAAAGGTGTTCAACAAGCGCGCATGATGCGTTCTAGCCTTTAACACACTTATCGTTGAACGGCGTCCATGCGTTCAAAAAGTGTTACAGCCCTTTGAACGCGTAAATGCGTTCAATTTTTTGAACACATGCCGGAAAATGCCGAGAGAGTTTGACCGGTTAAGAAGGGCTTGACTACGCAGTTTCTGCGTAGTGAAGCTTCATTACGTATTCATGGTGACCCCTGGCCAGCTGTCAATAACTTTGGGGGCTTTTGTCTTTTGTCCTGCTTTGCATATGCGTCGTTGGACACGACCTGCCAATCACCCAGGTAGTCAATTAATCTATAAGTTGACTGTTTACCGACCCAATTAACACTATCCAGAAGTATCAGTCATATTCTAATCGCGTGGCCCGGGTGGGCACAACTTAGGAACGCGTGTATTTCTATGTGTACGTTTCACTTGTGGTGTCGTTTGTATCATCGTGCGTTTGAAGTCCTTGTTTCACTTACAGTACTTTACCTTCAAGGTGACGGGCTTACTATTAATGTTCAGTATCATTGCACCGAGTTATGCCCACGGTGAAAACCACCTGTTTTGCCTACTAATTACTGCCCGTCGCTGCCCGTCCTGAATGTAGCCTATCATAGCTACAGTAATCAGTCAATATATAATACCCCGCGCCTTATACTTTCTATATACACTTGTAAAATCATAGTCCGAGCCGTAAAATTTTTGACTTTCGATCCGATATACAGGTTGATCGTTGAATCGCACCGGCGCACCCATGTTTACTTGCCCAATAAGCTTACTACTCTGCAAAGGGTGGGTAGATGGAATTCCAGGGCCAAAATGAACACCGGGGCGAAACTTTTTGTGAATCCATGTGAAAACATAAATCATTTATCAGTTTTGATATATACTCCTTAATTTTAAGTTTGATCAAAACCGAGACCACATTCAAGGGCTATGCAGACTGTCCATGTACGCACACACAGGCAACCAACGGTGAATATCAGCGTCAGCGGCATAACTATCGGGTCGTAAATCGATCGGCGGTTTGGGGGCCCTGGACTATGATTTTATAAGTTTATATCACAAACAAATGTTGTGGAATATTAAGATATCGACCTATTACTGTATTGAAAAGGCCAATTTCGTGACGGGCATTGCTAGAAGAATGACGGGCAGGGACGGCAGTGATTAGTAGGACTGTTTCTTTGAATACTGTTCGATATTAAGTGACGGTCAAACTTTTGGGTGGTGCGCGTGACCGGCGGCACTGACACAAACTGGTTTGACAAGCATATAATTCAGGTTTTGTTCAGTGTTGTTACCATTTGTCCGTGGTGGAAAACATTGACGGAAAACCAGAGAAAACGTCCCCGCTCCGAGAACAGCCCCGAGACGGGGACGGCCACACACCAAAAACGGCCTCACAATAAAGTTTGGCAACGCAACTTAACCCGCCTCACTACGAAATGAAAGCCTCCCATCCGACCCTTGAAAACTTAGATTTGTATCCAAACATTCATCTTAATATTTATATTTTATGTGGGTGGCACAGCGGGGAAAGACGCTAGATCAAGTAAACCAAAGCGAGGTTTGTGTCTCGGCACCAGAGCCCTGTCGCCAGGGATCGCTGTCAAAACTAAGCTACACGTGTATTTTGCATACGCGATTGATTACTTTCTTGTCATCGAACACAGAATATAGTCTGTGCAGCTACGGCTTCGCTTTTTGCTATTACTAATTTATTGAAATTCGTTTGCCTGGTACAAGCAGGCTTTGTCATCGCGACGATTCACGTGCTGCCGCGGGGCCGTTTTCTCGGACGAGGCGTGGGGCCGTTCTCACTTGTTACCTTATGACGCATATCAATAGCGGGCACTTAGGTTTTGGTCAAGGTACTTGGCAATTTATTCGAAGTTTGACACCAGAACTATAAAACCAATAACTTCAGGGATAAAAACAGCAATACCGCCACCGCTACCACCAACAATAAATCATCATCAACAACATTAACAAAACGGGTAGACATAAAAAGCCAAAAAATGGTTTTTGGATGCCGAAGATGGCTCTTGCCATATAAAATCACTGACAAACAGTAATTGAAAAAAAAAAAAACAAATGTAAAGGACGGGTGCATGTGGCGAGATAACGTATCGCATTTTTTAAGTGTACAATATCAACTTACCTCGCACTTTCGGTCGTGTAAACACTTGGGGGGAGCCATGGAGCCATTGAACTCTTCTCTTCTCTTCTCTTCTACCATAGACAGTTCTCGCTATACTGTCTATGTTTATAAAAATAAAGTCATCTGGCATTTTGAAATTTCTGTAGGCTCATATCGAAGTCGGGCGATTCCATGGCTCTTTGGGGCAATTAAGTGTACTTCGAGCTTAAGGAATGTGGTTACATTCGCGATGTTTTATTCGAAATCATTTATTCTAGGGCAAATGCACACAATTTATGCCTTTGGAAATACTGGCCGCTCATAAACAAGACAATAAACTCAATATGTGTGCATCTTTACTTTTATTGTCAAAGTGCCAACGACACCTACAAAATACAGAATAGTTCAGTCCAGGTATTTGCAACTGTGCCATCAGACTGGTCAACCGAAAATCAACCATAGGTGCCTTTTGGCACGCGTATACGCCAGACACCTAGGCGACGGTAATCCGCACCACTTATCACTATCTTCAAGGTACTCCTCCCCCTATACCACTGGCTGTCCCGCCCTCAAGGCAATACGTCATTAGACCAAGCATTGTTATTGTAATTTCCTGCACAAATTAACAGCGAGGTCAACCGGTCAAACTCTCTCGGCATTTTCTCTCATGCACATTTCATGTGCAACGAGTGTTCTGATATGGAACACCATGGTGTTCAATATAGTGTCTGATGAACACGTAGTGTTCAAAATCTGCACACGTGTGTTAAAAAATTGAACATTGGTTGAACACGTAGTGTTAAATTTCTGAACGTCTAGACGCGTTCAAAAAGTGTTACAAAAAGGCGTTTAATTGGTGTTCTATCCTTTAACACTCAACTTTACAGTGTAGGAATCCGAATAAAAATCAATATCGAAGGAGGGTGTTTACTTTGAGATTAAACCATAAGGATAAATGGATAATAATAATAAAATACATAAAATAGTAATATGTTAGATCACGTTTAAGGGTAAACATGTTATTTACTTTTATCTAAATATCCGAATATCACTTTACTAAAAGATGTGTAAAACTGATATAATTGATGTATTAATCACAATGTTTAATACAGATGATACAAAAGTAAAGGCTAGTAGTGTAGGAGCAACTACTTGGAGACATATGCAAATGAATCGTATTTTGTAGTCACCCCTTATATATAAGAAGCAATATTTACAATAATCTGACTACATTGGTGGGTATAATAACTCGTCCTTAGTGGCAGTCATTAAAACTAATAAACATGCACTTCCTAAAGAAGCCTTGTTTGTCATCCAAAACCTCTTTGAATTAATGATGCGGCAACACTACTCATTTCTCATATTTTGTCATGGGTGACGTATTATACGTATTATAATCTTTTGAATTGACACTATTGTTGAAAATAAGACGAAAAATAAGCTGAACTATTATTGTAGCCTACGTATTTGTACTTTTGGTCTATAATAAGAATGTGAGGAAAGTATTTCCCTTTCGATTAAATTGTATTTTTTTAAATGTACGTGTCAACCTCATCAATAAACCAAAGATCAGCCGATTTAACTAAGCGATGTTAATAAATAAATATTTTTTTTATCAACAATATGATTCCTACTTTGAGCGGCTGATGATATCAAAATGATAAAATAGGTCATAAAATGTGCTTTTACAATATGTACTACAGAATATACCATTTGAATATACAGCAAAATGCAATTGTGCCTATTTTTATACTTTTTACGGCTGCTGCAACTACTGTGACTATCTCATTTTATGGTCATTAGTAACTTATTTTCGATTCAATATAGGATATCGGACAATCATCACAAAAATACACAAGAGGCATAGAAAGCAAACGCTAAGCATCAGTGTCGCACTTATACCCTTTAAAACGAACCCCAAAACGACGTATACAAACACATTCTACAATGTACATATTTGTGTAATCAAAGAAACATAGTTAAACTATTAATAATCCTACGTATATGAACGTATGGTATAAAATAGCAATGTCAGGAAAATATTGCCATTCCAATAAAATTTTACTCATATGTAATTATAGATACCGTCCTCCCCAATGAACTCAGCATCAGCTGGTTGGTAAAGGTTTAAACCAATCGATGATCTTGGAACTAGTAATTTTTATCAACAATATAAGACATATTATTATTGTGTGGCTGATGATATAAAATGATACAGTGGGACTAAAATCTGCCTGTATAATATGATTGTTTATTTGCACAATATCCTAAATTCGATAGAACAACAATATTTCGTTGCTGACATACAATGAATTCAACATCAGCAGACTGGTAAAGTTTATACCAAGCAATATTCTTGAATACAATATTTTTATCGACTATACAATACGTATTTACATGCTATGTTACATAAAAATGATAAACTATGTACCACAAATGTATCGTTCGAAGCTATACTACATATAAGAAGCGATTGCTTTGCTAGGACCAATCTCCTAAATTCAATAGGACAACAGTCCTTTTTATGCTGACATACAAAGCCAGGATATGTCACACGGACGTCGTTTTCTGTTTTAAATGTCCATACATTGGCACTATCGAGCTTATAGGTTTTTCCTCATCTAAACTGTGGTCCTGGATTTCAGGAATAGATTGTTCCCTTACACCCGTTCCGTATTTGTCGGTCATCAGTCTGTATATGCCATAATCGAGCAGGATACGATTCAGACAGTTAGGTAGCTTATCAGAGTGTCTGCAGAGGCACTGAAATGTGAAATATTTTAACAAGAACACGATGATTGGTTAGTAAATGTTCATATCCTCAAAGTTCTGCATGATCTTGTGATATGTAATTTCCATGATAGGTTAAAAAAGCGCAGCATTGCACGTAGAATATTTGCTCCGAAAGATGAAAGGGCACAATATTGCAGCAAAGATTTCTTCTGAACGATTAAAACTGGTCTATAAACTTTGATAACCTGACAGCAATAATCAAACGTATTGCATATGCTAACATCCTACCATGATAAGTGATTAAGACTGCGTGTACAAGGAAAGCGTTTTACAAACGAAATGAGAACATCACATGCATGGAGAATTGATATAATGATTACAGAAATGTTCCATATTCTCCGACTAACATACACAGTTGAGCCATCATTTTCTCGTATTTTTATACAATGGACTCAATACAATAGTGTCATAGGTGGATGCTATCAAATGTTAGTTAAAGATTTAACGGAAAATGTAGTTGAATACTAAAGTATTAAGCATATTAAAATGATATTATTATTGAACGAACCCTATAATGATGGGGAAGATAGTTAGTGTGTTAGTTGCTTTATTTACGTCACAAGGCGTATGTTTATTTTGTATTGCAGTCAGAGTACTTACAACTTAGTCCACATTACTCACATATGACGCCACAACTACACACACGGCTACCAGTAGAAAGGCGACATCTAATGATATGTACAACCGTTGTGCTGTACAGAGAAAGAATATCGGCTAATTAGCTTAGCTGCAATAGTGATATAGTACGGTGCAATTTACTGTGCTCTGAGATATTTTTTTACCTTGTCATTTTCATTGTTGAGGCAATATAATAATCATTCGAAACCTAAGGCATCTATTGTTTCTTTGATATTTTGTATAAAATAATTGGAGACATATTCATGATAAATGACTTTGATGTTTTCTGTATCCTTCTGCTTACCTAGAACCCTAGTAAAGACAATATGTCACACATCGTGGACATAAACGCACGGTCTAATAATCGATTTAATGTTAAAAGATTACACAGTTCAATAAAGTCTTCACGTTGTAAGCATTTACTTTCTTAAGTTGTACTTAGAATTACAAGAAAAATGTTAAAATTACCAAAATAATTTTTATCTAAATATTGCTGTTATCGAAAGGCCAATATTGAAATGACCTATGCATGTTACAAGCTTAATATATCTTTTAAGTATTCAGAAAAATAATTATAGTTAAAGTGACTCACTTTATCATAACTCACCTGCGTTTGTGTAAAGTGTGTAGCCTGCCAGTAATTTCCTCTCATCTTCCACTAGTTCTTCAGTCAGATGTAACACAAGTGTCAGTTGCCGTGTATATCAAAATACGATCCTTGGTCCCCGTCGTAAACTATTCCAACAAGAATATTATTCTCGTACACGTGCACACGTTCACGTTTGTCGTCACAGCGTGTGGTGATGCCTGAAAGACAAACATTGTAGAATATGACTGTAAAGGAGGGACAGCGACTTTCGTGATTATCAAGTGAAAATTTGCAATGGCTACTATTTGTTGTGGTTATTATGTGTTGTGGTTATTATGCTACTGGTAGTTATAAGTTTAATTTTGCATGGCTTCAAATAAGTTTATATTTTCAAATATCTACAAATATATTCATCCAAACGAAAAATGAGGAGAGAATGAGAATGAATGAGGGCATAAAAAGTCAAAGATTTACCTGAGTCAAACTGGTCTGATGCTGTTGGTCGTGGTGTTCCATTTTTCAACCAACAGTGTTTGTATACCTTGTCGTACGCGTATGGCTTACAAACACTCTGTTGTTCCCTGCACAACTCACAGCTTTCATGGGCATCGGTTACGCTGATATCGTTGATACTGTGAACATCCGATATATCTGCCAAATTTCGCCCTGTATTGACATCAACATTGCATGCTGGTTCTGTTCATTTTGGGAAGATATTGAATGATAATGTTAATTCAAAACAAAAAATGACTGATCAGGTTCTGGACTTGTGTCAAGAGTAAAGTCCTTTGGATCAGAAAAAATATGTAGTTTACCTTCTAATAATTGAGAATAATAAAGCCATAATATACATCACGGTCATAAGTTCCATGGTGACAAGCTCGATGTAACACAAACAACACAGCACAACTAGACAACAAACATGGAACAGTACACCGTACTAAAGACAAGACCTCTATTGAGCGACTTTGATTTACAAGCTTGCAAGAGAGATGACAGATAGTAATGTATGAAAAAAGATGGTTAATTATACATATCAAAACTAGAGGAGTCATATTATTACCTGGATCGAGGACTCCTGAGAGGATGACGTAATGAAATTCCAGATGATTCTTCAAATACTTATCCTCCGTTGTTAATGAAAGATTATAAGAACGAGAACGAATGTCAGTGCCATGTCGATGTAGATTTATAAAGCCACCTTTGCCCTTGATTTCTGCATCTTCAATTACTGTACGGAAAGAAGATTCAATGTCAATTGTCACCTTGCAGAGGCATGTAGAAAAGGCTAATGTTTAACAAACAGAGAACCGTGTAACAATGTGTACATCAAAGAATGACACTACTGTTATAGATGAAATGCATCACCGGAAATTAATTCAATATTCTAGGCTGGCGTAAATCCATTTAACTTTCTTAAAAGGTCTGCCTTAAAAGGAACAATATGCCCCATCCCAAAAAAGGGTTGGAAGATTTAAAAAAGAAAGAAAGAGAAGAAAAATTTCGAGGTAATTTTAACCAGAAGGTGTACTATATATTATCTTATTTACTCACTGGAGTAGTTAGTCCTTGTCGAGGAATGTAATCCGTTGTCGACTATCGGGACGAGCTTGATTTCGTATCCCTTCCCAGTTACAGTCCCATCAGACACAAAGCGGATGAAGACACTGTTGCTACTGGTCCTTAGGGTTTGAGGAATTTGATTGCCACAGGAGACTCCAAGTAAAGGGCTGTTTGTGTCGAAGCCATCGTATATGGCGACGCTGTCCTTTGAACAACCGGGCGAGTTTTCCACATCAAGCATGATGGAATCAATCTAAAACATATTGTACGTTCCAGCCTATTAAATTAAAGAACACTGACCAAAAATAGTTAAAAAATTATTTTTGTCTGTATGTCAACATGTGAGTCACGCCAAACGTTCTGATTTGACGAGCGCACACGCCAGCTATTGTAAAATTGTTTTAGACTATGGTAAATCGGGCCACTCAATCAGTATAGAACATGATGCTAAGATAGACATCATTTAGAATGCTGGAAACGTCGACGTTAAACCACCCAAATGATTAAAATACAGGTTATCAAATGTTGAATTATGACAAAAAAACCAAAAGGCGACAAAACGACAAGGTAAAAACCGACACTGCAATATAATAGATATGCAGAGGTATACATGTCGGACAAGTTAGCAGACAAGATGAATTAGCTATTGACAACAAGGCAAATTTACGTATAGCGGAGTATAAGGCAGAAATTCGATTGCAAGTAAATAATAGATCATATAGGAAATTGGCTCTCGATAAAATATATAATATTGCATGAAACTATTAATCCTAATTCAAGCGCCACGAGCCACGTGCCAAAATTCACGATTCACAGTTTGCATTTAAAGATAGAAATAGATAAATTTTCACCCTAATTCACTTTATCGATTCATCTTCACTGTTAAATATAGAAGTAACAGGCGACGCGCGCAGACTATTAACGTTTATTTATGGGCAAGGGCGAGAGGAAAGCCAAAACTTAAGCCTCGCCCGTTAATTTGGCTTTCCTCGAGCCCGCGCCCATAAATAAACGTTAATGGTCTGAGCGGAGTCTGTTATTTCTATTATATTATCAACGAACCGAAGAAAACCGTCAAAATATTCGAAAATTTCCGGAGCGAACGATAACTGGGCCGCAGAACTGAGCGATACGCAACGCACTGTCACGCGCGCTGTAAAATTGGCCAATCCCTAGATATTTTCAGAAAAAAAGTATCTCAACTTGGCCCACAAGTGCTCCATTTAATTTTTAAGTGATTATGATTTACGTTTGAAGCTGTAAAGTTACGATACTTTGAGTTCTTATACTTATTATTCATATTCACTGGCATGTAAACAAACCATTACTGTGTATTTGTGGTTCAGCTTGACAAATCAAAATGCGACAGGCAGGGCATGGTAATATAATTGCATTCAATAGACGCCTTGTATGTTCATGAAGTGGTGACCTGCGATATGTGTGTTCACGAATTCAACATGTGCTGGTCGGTAAGAGACTGAAAAAAAATATAGGGAGAGAAGGCGAATTTACAAAATGATGCTGAGAAGAGTGACTCTCCCCAATTGTTATGTCCAACAAAGATTGACCGTCCCTGTACGTCCCATGGGTCAACATCAATAATATTTTATTTGACAAATATTTACTAATTCATACTAATTTAATAATTCATAATGTGACGCCTCATCCCACAAAATATGAAGACTGTTGTTAAACTCAGGTCTAAGGCCATCGTGGCACGTAGTATTTTTGCTGTAATATTTCCTCCCATGGTGGCCGTCCGGCTAAAATCATACCTGTAGCCATATTGGCTAGCCGTGAATTTTACATGTGCATAATTAATAAGATACATGATGTTGCACCATTGGTTGCCTCATGTCCATAAATATCAATGGTATAGAACTTGCAGTTACTGATTTATCGAAATATTTGTTAAATCGAGGTCAAATGTCAACTTGGTCGCTTGAAATTTTAGCAGAAATCTAGTCAACATAATCACCTCCGTCAACTAAACTTCAGACCTCCACTTCTGTTCGCTAGCCTATAATTTATAGATGTGCATAATTAGTGAGGTACAGGATGATTTGAGGGTCGAAGGTCGGTGTCTCATACCAGTCACAGTTCGATAGACACCAGCCGTCTTTGACTCTTACGTAGGATAAGATATAGCCACAGCTTAGTTGCAGAGGGGGGATAGGGCAGGTCAAAGGTCATCAATTCTCAAAATTAATGTTGTAAAAATCTTCTTAATATTATCATGGCTTAAGACCTAGATATTTGAAATGTACCAACCTGACATATGGTCTGCAAAATTAATGTACAGAATTTTGCTTGATCAATTTTTAATGTTACAATTTTACGCGCAGTGTGATTTGAAAAATACTGGCCCTCCCTATAATTTCTCTCGAGTCCCTTTCTGCATATGCCCCTTGATGTAGAATTCGTAAACACACATTCGTTGGTCACCAGTGCATGCATTTAGAAGGCGGCGTTGAAGCCCAAATGTTGATTTATCCATGAAAATGAATCCATGAAAATGCACCCATTCCTTGCTTAACATGCTAATCGTGCATCTTGAACTTTGGCTCACGGCTCGCGGCGCCTGAATTAGGCTTACCCAAGGTAACACAAGCCAACAGTCTGGCTTCCCCGTCACAATCATTGAAAACATAAATAAAACAGAAACAATCTGCTAAGTTGGCCAGTGAAGACCGAAATAGAGTCTAGACGTGTACGCTGGACTACGCTGGTCGCCATGATAGATTTAACACATAACGTCGCTGCATAGTCAACTTCAAGGAGACGTGTTTCAAAAACGGAGGCTTAAGCCACTGAGATGTTTTCATACGGTCCCTCGTTACTTCACCTGAAAATTTGACTCTGGCCATACTTTTGTGGCGGTGTTGAATGAAGGGCATTTTCGATTGCTGGAAAACCGTAAAAACAAGACAAACGCAAAAACGAATCGATGAAATCCCACAAAAATCCATCGGCGAACACTAACCAAGAGTACAACTCAGCTGTTAACTGTAAATAGGACGGATGCTAAATGATGGCGGAGATATTTGCGGACAAAATTCTGGCAAAAATGCCATAACCGACACTCACTGACTAGAGGGCGCTGTTCGAATTTGAAGGTAATCTTCATTTAAATATGCAAATGAAGTACCCTCCTTTCAGACTGAATGATATTTCACCTTTGTGAGAAATAAAATTTGAATCTTACAGAGGGGAAATTAAATTGATAATTGGGAATATACCGTATCAAAGAGCTTATGTTGTACTTGTCAATTACACATGTATTATAGTCCGGAAACACCTCTGATCTCTGGTAAAGTCGGCACAGCGTACGGCTACTGTTCGCAACAAATTCTCCAGTCAAACCCATTACGTAGAGGGAGTTGTGAAACTCGCATAATTACATTTTTTCCTATCCATGGTGTTAATTTGAGGGATCCTGAGGTAGATTTGTATTTATTATGTAAGACTTGTAGTCCATATCGTCATGATGTGCCTCTTTATCAGTTTTACACTTAAGAAAAGTATCATTTCCTCTCTTGATTACTCCATCAATAGTACTCCTCTTCAACGGGTCTCTGTTGTCAAGGATTTGGGCATTTACCTTACTTCTAACCTTAATTATTCTTTTCACATCAATAATATTGTTTCTAGAGCCTTTAAATCTCTTGGTTTTATAAAGCTTCTCTGCCAGCCATTCAATGACATTTCAGCAATTATTTCTCTTTATTTTGTTTATGTAAGATCCATTCTAGAGTGTGGCTCTGTTGTGTGGTTACCCCATCAGCAGGGCCTGTCAGAAAAAAATGAGCGAGTGCAAATTAAGTTTGTGAAGTACATTTGTCGCAAACTCAATGTTCACTGCAGCAAATCTAGCTACCCATTTTATTGCAGAATTTTGAACATTCCTAAGTTACATAATAGAAGACTAACCCTTGACATGTGCTTTTTATACAAAATAATCCATTCACATTATGATTCACCAAATATTGTAAATCAAATCTACTTTTATGCCCCCAGTAGAAATTTACGCTAGAAACCCCTTTTTAAACCAGACTTGTGTTCTGTTAATTGCAGAAAATTCTCGACAGTGCCTAGATGCATGTCTGTTTTTAATGATATCTCTTTTAATTGTAATATAGATATTTTTTTTCTACGCTGTGTAGTTTTAAAACTATTTTATCCAGTACTTTTTAACAGATCTCTTTTTTGATTCGTGTATGTTGTTGCTTTTTCAATTTAATGTAACGTGTTACTTTTATTGTTGTCTTGTACATTTGTCTTGTGATGGTGTGACTTTTTTGTTTCGTTGATCTGTTAGTGGGTTTGCCCGTTGATCTGTGTATCAAATAAAATAAAATAAAAATAAAATAAATAAAATAATATTACCCCTGCCTTCTGAAGGGGGATGTAATGTCTTATAGGTAGTGGTGTATAAATGTCACAACAAGGTTTGCATTTAAATATGAAAACAATCCCTTCCTAGTACGAAAGCAGTAGGAAGACATATTGCGGTATTTAGGTTAACTCAGTTGCGGTAACTCACACGAACACAGTAACCAGAAGTTGATCCACTTAAGAAATATAGGCGATGTCCCCGTTACGTCTACGTCAAATCAGAGGGACTCTGTGTATTCAATTTCAGTTTATTCAGTACTTGTGGCCTCCGGCCAATATGTACAAATAGTAGCAGTAAAGTTGCTTACAGATCGCTAGTCAATGCGATAATTGCATCCACAAAAACAGAGAGAGAAAAAAATAAATTATTTACAAATAAATAAGCATCAGAGAATACAACTATATGCTTAACTTACGCATCGATGGTAAGTTCTTTCCTACGTTTTGTTGCTAGAAAATATATTTACTCAGTTTCCTCAATGTGGCAGTATTTTGTGATGAAAGAAGTATCTTAAATTTGTACATTACAGGAGGGTTAAAATAATAGGAAGACATGTACTTAGCTCTCAAGTCATTATACGTCGGACATACGAGAAGAAAATGGTACTCATCTTCTACTGCCTGCAAATTACACAACTCACATAGTCTATCTTGTATTGGAATATTATTTCAACGACCTGTCTCGATCCTCAGAGTGTGTGATGATGTTCTAAAACTACAAAGAGCATGTCTGAAAACAGGGTTATCTATACAGGTCAAGTATGGCTCTAATACCAGCTCTTTTTTGAAGGTACAATAAAGATAAAGTTTGCTACTATTGTTGATATCATTCAGCCAGCATTGTGCATCGATATCACTACACCTTTGTTTAAAAAGCCGTAAAAACAAGGTTTCATTACCAACCCCTTGATGTTCCCAGACTTCGCCAAAACCATAACTCTGCAACAAGCCTCTAACTCCCCTGGCCCATAAGTCGTACCTATTAACATCAATATTGCTTTTTTGAAATTCGTAGCATCGGTATACAATTCTATTTCTATCCATTTTCAAAATTCTTAACCAGTACCTAGTTATTTTACAATAAATATTTACTGTCATTGTTGGTCTACCCAACTCCCCTCTCATAGCAGTAATGGATGTATTGCTGTATAGTTGAAGTACATAGCGCAGCATCTTATTGTGAGTTTTTTCAATATCTTGAGCATGGTGGAAGCCCCAGATTTCAGCACCATAAAGTAAAATGGGGAGTATTTTGCAGTCAAATATTTTCAAGGCAATAGTAACAGGCAGTGGACCAAACTTAAAAAGACAACTGATCAGACCATGCAAGGCTCTGTTAGCTTGTTCACTCAAAG
>LD346546.1:24566-38209 GCA_001465055.1 Ptychodera flava
ATCGGTAATAAATGATTTTACCTTAGCTTCTGACTGATCCCATGATTCGTTTTCATCTTGAGCTATGCCTTTGAAGATTAGATTGTCCCTCTTCATCTGGCCTCTCAAGGCGTCTAATTCATTTGTCAAGTCATAAACTTGGTCGTTTAGGGCTTTATTTTCTTCAGCGAGACGAGCAGTTTCTCTACGTGCCTCTCCAAGTTCTTGTTGCACACTCTGAATATCTTGCACTAAGTTGTCGATTTTTGTATTCAGTTCGGATGACATTCTGTCCATTTTACTGCCAAGGTCTGCTTTCACGTTGCGTAATTCCCGCATGATATCGGAAAGTTCAAAGTTTCCACTGTCCTTCGCCGATGTCGAATATGCCCCAAGTAATGTTGTTTGTCTTGTTGCCCGCTTTTCACTTGGTTGTTGACTGCCAGGATTGGGACCAGGGTTGCTCTCGATGTCACCCGGCCGCAGTAGCATGCTCAGCAGGACAAAGCGCAAGGCGGCACACATACCATTACCACTGATTTTGACGTCATGGCGGTACCTATCGCACATGGTCGGTGGTCAAAGACACCAATTAATTCTTGTCCGCCACTGCTCAGTTGAGACACCCATGTTGAAATGGGTGTTTTAAATGGCTTCAGAAACACTTTAAAGAACTGGTAGTGCTCCAAAAAGTTGTTGTTTCTCTCCCTAGTGCGAAAAATCTCGAATTTCTTCTGGAGCCGATGCAACTGAGATGCTCACTCCACGAACGCCCTCTAGCGAGGACTCTGTGTATTCAAATAGTCAAAGGTTAAAGCATACTTCATTTTTTAATTTTGTAATTATCCAATGACAAACCATTTCATTCATAGATAAATGTTAAAATATGTTTAATATCAGCCACTTATATAAATGACGCTCATCGTTGTCTTACCCAAACATTATTAACCGGAGATATTTCAAGATCCAATTGAACAACTTTTTCCGGGCCATGAAGATATAGAATGATGACCTGGAGTTTATTTGCTACAGCCCATTATATGCAAATTTTCTTTTTTATTACACCATTCACAATACGTAGCAAATAATCTATGCTCGACGAAAGTCGATGTATGTGAAGAAAACAAAACGTTGGGACCAGAGCATTCAGTATCTTTATTACTTTATCAATGATTTCATCTCACTGAACGCAAGGAAGAAGAATTTCATCATCGATTCATTGGGAATCCATCGGAGCAGAGTCTGCGCAATTAGACTGAAAGCGTCAAGCTGTATTACAGTCGTAGATACATTTAAACTTTCCCTTTACAAATTCATTCAACTCACTTTTTCATCTGAAAGATCACAAGTATATGATGATAAATTAATTGACAAATTTCAACCGAGTCCTGCCATGATAAATAAACACTTTCTTATCAGTAAATATCGGTGTTAAAGTGGCGGTGTGTTTGGCACTGACCATTTCGGGTCACATAATTGAGACGAGACAGAACACAAAATGAACCCATGTCAAACAGGCCGCCACTTGAAATGCTGCATGAGCAACGAAGTGGCCTTGAGCAATTGAATGGCCTACTCAGAGCTGACGGTTTATCGTGCACACTAAACAATGTCAGAAGAACTGGAAATGTAGTTTGGTTTTACATTGGTTTTGTGTTTTGGTGTAGATTCTATATTGTGTAGTACAGTAGGCGTCACAAACGACTCATTCACAACTTTAATTCCCAACATGCAGTATTTTTTCAATATTCTCTCAGCTTCTCTCAAATCATCGATACACTAGTATGCCGGTGTTCAAAGAGGTGGAGTTAGTGATTTAGGTAATAAAACCCTTAAATTTGTGTCAAGGGTATGATAATTAATGTTACTTGGCTTGGTGCTTATTGAAACATCTTGCCACGCGTTTTTATATATCGCAAAATATCGCTACATTGTTTGGTGTGTACCCGGCCAGTGTCGCACCAGCACTGCACCAGCATTGTTTTGACATACATGTGGTTCAGTGCATTAATACAATCATATAAAGTTATTACGAAAAAACCGCAAAGGATGCTTCGAATGGATGCGATTAGCCCTGCGTACAAATCTGTGTGTTCCCGGCGTTGTGGTGGAGGGCGTATAACGCCGGGAACACACAGAATTGTACGCAGGGCTAGGATGCGATGCGCGGCGCCAATGTCCGATTGCATCCGCATCCCATACGGTGTTTTCGTAATAACCTTATTATTATACATCTTACATTCGTGACTTGGGCATCAAATTGTCAGAGTAATGACCGTTTTCGTGCAATATCAATAATTTATCTTCCAATTTATAGCATAACTGTGGAACGCTATTTCGGTCACACTTCTGCAAGTTCTGGATAGTGTGTGTGTACTGCATTGCACACGTACGTACGTACAGAGCGCATGCGAGATATGTTCTGGCACGAATTGTCCTAAGAGTCCCTTGAAACCGTTCAACAGTGAACGCACAGATAAAGCTGCAGGGGATGGGGCGCCTTGAAACCGTACGGGAAATACCTTCGGAACGCCACAGAGTGCCCTCCAAGGCTATGCGGTTCTGTTTTTATTAGCGATGTTCTCCAATTCTGTCGATCGCCGTCGAAAAAGCCCCAGCTAATAATGATAATGACATTGCTAATTTATGGCGTGACCATTTTACAAGTTTGCTTTCCTCTGTCACCAACAACGGTAATGAGTGTTTTGTGAAAGATTCTATTTCGAGTGTTTCATTCGATGAGAATATGATTGTCACTCCAACTGCCATTAGAAATTCCATTGCAAAATTGGCCAGTGGTAATTCTGCTGGTCCAGATGGCATAGCAGCTGAGCATTTAAAGTTTGCGCATGCACGCCTGCACGTTCTTCTCTCAGTGATGCTTACTGCAGCGCATATCCATGGTTACTTGCCATCTCGCATGTTGGACACCACTTTGGTTCCACCTCTAAAGAATAAAAATGGTGAGGTTACTAATTCTGGGAATTATCGCCCTATTGCTATTGCCACTGCCATTTCTAAGATGTATGAATTATTCATTCTTGATAAGTGTGATAGTCTACTGTACACAAGTGATCATCAATTTGGTTTTAAAGAAAGTCACTCAACTGATATGTGTGTATTTTTAGTAAAATAAATAATTGATTTTTATAAGCGTCATAATACCCCTGTTTTCCTTTGTTTTCTTGATGCGACAAAAGCCTTCGATAAAGTGAACCATTGGACATTATTTCGCAAATTGATTGATAGAGGTATTCCGAATTTTATAGTTCGTATGTTGGTTTATTGGTATAGGCATCAAGAATTTGCTGTAAGATGAGGTTCTGTGTTATCTAAACATTTTAAAACATGTAATGGTGTGAGACAAGGAGGAATACTTTCTCCACGTCTTTTTTCAGTTTATGTTGATAAACTTAGTCATTTACTTGTTAAGAAAAATATCGGCTGCTTCCTCGGCGGAAAGTGCATGAATCACCTGTTATATGCTGATGATATAGTACTGATTTGTCCAAGTGTAAAGGGTATCAACAACCTCTTGAATATTTGTACTCAATATGCTAATGACCATGATATTGTCTTTAATGCTTTGAAATCAAAGTGTCTTGCCATTTTGCCTAATATGCTTAATATTTGTAAGATTCCGCATGTGTACTTGTATGACAAAGAGCTTTCTTTTGTAGATAAGCATTCTTATCTTGGTGTCATTTTCAACAGCAATGGCGATGATAATGATGATATTAAGCGTCAAATGAGGTTGTTTTATGCCAGAGCTAACATGTTAATCTGTGAGTTTTGGAACTGTTCGTACTCTGTCAAAACGAGACTTTTTTATAACATATTGTACTTCTATGTACTGCTCACGTCTTTGGAGTATGTTCACAAATCAGTGTATCAATAATGTTCGCGTTGCTTATAACAACGGTTTTAGAATCTTGTTTGGTATTGACAGAAGATTAAGTATCTCGAACACTTTTGCACAGAGCAACATTTTGACTTTCGAAAGTAAACAGCGCACTTTACGCTCGAAATTTTATATGAGGCTGATGAATAGTGAAAATTTTCTTATTAGTGCTGCTATCAATACATATATTATTTGTGGTAGCCTGTTCTGGAAAAGACTGTTTTCCGACTGCTTGTAAAGTTTTCTCTGTCTGTCAGTTTTAATTTCCTTCATGATTTAGTGTTTTTATAGTTTTTTTATAGTTTATCAATCCCCCTTTTTTTCTGTATGTTATTTGGTGTATGAGCTGGTTCTCGAAATAAATAAATAAATAAAAGTAAATAATCGCGACATGGCCTGATAGCATATAGATTCTATAATGTGCGCATTAATATGCTGTAAATGATCTTTTCATCAGCGGTGAGCTCACTGATTGGCTAAAGGAAACATTTTACTATTCATATGCAAATATTTTGATGCAGCGTACCGGTTTTACATTAGGCCGAACAAAAAAAGTGTACTGTTCTCATAACCCGACCTACCCTAGTTTTTACCTGCCGACCCTAAACTCTTAACAGCTACGTAAACACAGAATAAAAAAAAGAAAGGAAAAAAAACCCGTAAAACCACGCGTTTCTTACTTGGCATTTGAATTTTGCTTGAACGATGATGTCTTTTATGTTGTTTTTTTCCTTTTATATGGATGGTATATTTTACTTGAAATGTTGTGAGAAGTGTTTGACCGCCCGGAGACCCTGAATAATGCATATTAAAAAATATAAATATGTAGGAAAAAAATCCTGCCGATCTTTCTACCCTAGTTTGAAAACTATGTTATCGGAATAGCACAATTTTTTTAGGCCTTACTGTATTTCCATCTCGACTAAGACAACAAAACAGACACAACCAAAGACGTTCATGACAGAAATCTGAAATATTTTTTATACAACAAAATTGGTATTTAGAATAAGAAGATCAACTGTAGTAAAAATTCGAATGACTGAAACTTCAAAATTGTGCGCGAAATTAGATTAAAATCAGAGTCCGAGTATGGCTGTCAGATCTACGGTGAATGAAACACGGTGGTGCACCGTATTGCATGGACATCTAGCGAAGGAAGACGCTGTTAAGAGTTGTTTCACATGGCTGCGATGTTGAATGTGAAATTGGAGACTCCTCCGGTGATTTGGTTTTAAACTTGCGTGCTACACCATTGCAAAGATTGCGAAGAACTGATCGCCGCGTTATCTGTGGAGTCGATCTATCACTCGCGTTGCTGGCTTTTAAGACAGCTGTGGGTCCATAGCTATGGTGTTTTCAGACGGGATTCCTGCCTTTTACGGGCTGGTTTTGACTTTAAGACTTTTAACCCTGCTACCACAAAGTCGTCAAAGTCAAAAGCAGCCCTAAAAGACAGGCATTCATTCTGAAAACACCAAAGCTATGGACCCACAGCTAGACCAAAGGCATTCGTCTTTGCCATGGCCAACACTGGTATTGCACTATCGCTTGTCGATGTGCACGGTCACGGGTTGAATTTATTATCAACCTCACTCAATATTACTCATTTGCTGTTCACCCAGTCGTTGAAAACAAAACTTTGTGACGCGATTTTTCACAACGGTGATTTAGTTTTGTGCAACCTGACGAGAACTTTGACGTCCTCGGTCGAGACAGCAGCAAATCTTGCAGATGTCAACGGCTTATTGCTTTCGCCGGTACCGTTTCCATCGTAGTTATAGTTTTTTGTTCCGTCCACAGCGAGATATTAGTTTCACTTCGATGATAAAATTCTGATTCAAAATGTTCGAAATAAATACATTTTTGCAAATCGCAATAATTATTTTCCTCCACAGAAGTAAATCAGCTTCAATATTTATTGTTGTTCAGGAGCTGCTAGCCACTAGACAATATTTACCAATAGAAAGTAGAACGGGATAATAACTTATTTGCATAATTTAGTGTGAAATAATTTCTTAACCATGGTTTTCTATGTAAACGTTATTTAATGGCACGTCACCTGTTTTAAAAATGATTTGCAGTTGGCAAAATACGTAAAATATTCTGCTGAACACAAGCAATCAACATGGAATAGCAGTAATAATTAGCTCAATCAAAAGCTAAAATACTTAAAAAAGTTTCACAGTTTTTCAGAAAATGAAAATGCCAACTTTATTTCGCTGCCAAAAGATTGGTAATTTGTAGTACGTGGTGCGTTGGTAATAATATGATATACAGTGGTGACACGATGCATCGATGTATCGATGTATCGATGTATCGTATGTATCGATCGAGTTCACTGACAGTTTCTATGTATTTGCCTTCACCGATGAGGGTGCACTCAATCAACCTGCACACGTTTTTCGCATCGACTACCACTATAACACGACGCGTCAAGGAATTACATTGTACTTATACAATGAAGATTGTGGGGATTATTTTGAATTTTGAAATGTCGCGAATTCGGTTTAAGTTATTTTGGAAACGTTTTCTGTGGATTTTCATTCATCGGCAGCCCCTAAACCTTTTACCTATTGGCAGAGCGTAAACTGTCTGAATTACAGCGCCCCTTTTTGAGATAGAGGGACCGTGACTGAAAAAAATGCACACGTCTTTCAAGTCAGAGGCACATCGTTTTAAAAAACTGCATTTTATGATGGCCACTTTAATCCAACCTTCTTAGGGAACAATTCAGTTGCCCGATAATTATTAAAGACTTTTGATCGTTGACCATTCATATTGTTACTCCTATCATGAAAACGTATGACTCATGAAAATGGCCTTAACTTACGAAATACGTATGTAGACTCTAATCTCCAACTACAGCTTTTATGAATTAATAAGTTTTTAACAGCTCTTTCTGACACGGGTCTGTGAAACAACTTATGCGACTTTCACATATCTTTCCTAGTAAGAAAATCGTAAAGCATTCGGAATGACGACCGTCTTTATTTTGTCATTGAAGAAAGAAATGTTACCATGGCAACGTACACATTTATAGAAAGACAAGACACAAAGACATATATTTATTATGACGAACACCAAGCTACAAGAAAATTGACAAAAAAAATTGGTTTTGTTTCAATCTTTTATTACTTCATTGGAATTCAACGAGCTAATCTCCATGAGCTACTAGTGGACTTTACAGTAACAATCTAGCGAGTGTATAAAAAGCGTTCTCAAACCGTACTTCAATCGATAATGACACACACCAAACATCTGACTTGTCTTATCTGTGCACGGTAAGCATTAATATTCATTTTACAGTCTCGTCATGGTGAAATATGTCATGAAAAACAATAATCATTTTGGAATGTGAAAAACATTTAGTTTTTTTTTTCTGAAATGCAGATTAATCGGGAAGTTCAGTCAAGACATTAATCTACTGTATGTGTTTGCTAAAATGCACAACTTGTGTAAAAAACACCATGAACGTGAAACTCCTGACAGGAAGAAAAGAAATTGATAACAATCGATACTGACACCAAGTGAAATGTTTCTATGCGTATCGATGGCTGATCTGATACGACGTAAGCGTTCTCTGCTTTTAGAAGCAATTCTAGTTCAAAACCAGAAAGTTACAATAGTACATTGTTTTAAAGAAGATATAGCTCTGAAATATCTGACGCTCATAAAAATACGGCTAGTTTTCAATCGGGTTCGAACCCACAACATACGGCATCAGTCGCCTAGCGGAGAGGCCACAGAGAGAACCGCTCGACTAAATCCCCACTCTCAAAAAGAGTGGTTCAATAGCCGGAATGTAGCGGTTGGTTTCATTTTCAATGCTTTTAAATACCTAACCGTATTCTTAAGTCACGAGTAATACTATGAAAGAAAAGTGCGTTTGACTTGTGAGACATATAAACCACAAAAAGATGTTGGTGAAAACCATACGTATTACCATAATTAAAAGTACAATACACCGAAAAATAAAATGCGAGATTGAAAAACGTCTTAACACGATGGATAACACTTCATCAAATCATTTACGATAGCAACTTGGCCGAGGAAATCATAGAGCGCTGGCTTTAGAATACAGCCCAGAAAAATACATGCAAGCCAAAAATTAAAATATTCGGAAATAACATACTATTTTTTTGGAAAGAGTCGTTATATTGAGACAATTCTGAATACTTTGTAGAGTTTTTTAAACTAATCCTACAAAACATCATAATCTGAAAATATCTATATCTATGATAGAGTGACAAGAAATAGTGTAAAAATGGCATTAGGTATACGGCTAAGTGGCAAGAAAAATAGAGTAAACAAAACATAACCAAAGTCTTCAATATTTCTTGATTTAATCATCATGCAGCTATGGTGTTTCGGCTACACACATGATAACAAATCTTAGTTCTCGAATGCATCATTGAATGACAATCCTGCATGCATATACTGTGATCAGAACAATGAATACAGCTAGCTGTGCAACACAATAAGCTTAGGTCTACTTGGCAAGCGTACAGGGAAATAGTAAATTGAAAAAAAAGCATAACGTCTACAATCCAATTAAATGTCTTAATATTTACAATCTTGTCACGATATTTTAAATTGCGATAAAACTATCAAACTCTAAGAAATACAGTCCATTACAGATACTGATATGTTACGTGTACCTCTGCTCTGAAGCCGACATAAAGCCAACCTGACCAGCCTAGCCTGACAGCAGATATTGAAATAGCGCCACCTATCATGAGCTAATGAACTAGCGTAAGAATTTTACACTAACGTGAGTCGGTCGGTTGTACATCTCATAAAAACAGACCTTTTTCAAAAACGAAAAAAAATACAAAGGTACGGAGGTCTCTTTTCTGTTTCTGAATCAGTAACATAATACCCAGCTGTGTTATGTTTGCAAATTCGTACTTTGATATTTTTTCTGGGACTACCTTTTACGGTGGAAGCTATCCAATGAGTAAAGCGTTCGCCTTCAGTCAAAACATTAACAGCTGACAGGTTGCCAGTTGAAGTCATCTGTGGATTTACTCCTGGAATTTTATAAATCTGACGATGTTACAAGAAATCGGAAGGAATTATCCTGACCAGGATGAATAGCATAAAGTATGTACAATGTTCAGGTAAGATCTGATGAGTTTCTTTCTTGAAATCAAAACAAATATGAGAAGATTTCACAGCGATGCTTTGATGAATGTTACAGTGTTTGAATAAAAACTCATTGCAATGCTGCTGTACATAATTCACAATTGTATTCTGTAAAAAAATATGAAAATTGCAACTGATCACTTTGATCTCCATTTAATGAATTGTTAACATCAAAATGTGAAATTCTAACCCAAACATGACCAGTAAAATCAGGACATTAACTCAGAAATCTGGAAAGCATGTTGAAATTTGATTGAATGTTGAATGGAAGTCATGTCAACACTGGACATTCTGCAGAAATATCAAAATATCTCTTTATAAAAAAACATGAAAATTTCAACCGATGACTTTAATATTATGATTTTTGAATTATTTACATCAAGACGTAAAATTCTAACCCCAACATGGCCAGGAAAATATGAACATTTCTCAGAAAAATGAAATTATTTGTATTTTTTACATGTCAAAACAGTTGCATTAAAGTAAACTTGATCACAATTTCTCTACAGTGTTCAAAATATCACTCTGAAAAATTTATAAAATTTCAACTGATGTCTTAAATTTTATGATTTTTGAATTCTTCACATCAAGAGGTAAAATTCTAATCCCAACATGGCCAGGAAAGTGTGAACATTTCTCAGAAAAATCAAATTATTTGTATTCTCTGTGTCAAAACAATTGCATCAAAACAAACCTGATCACAATTTGTTCACATTTTACAAAAAGTTGACTCTGAAAATAATACAAAATTTCAACCAATGACTTTAATTTTTACATTATTGGATTCCTTACATCAAGATGAGAAATTCTAACCCCAACATGACTAGGAAATTATGAATAGTTTCTGAGAAAAATGAAATTATTGACATTGGTTCATGGCATCAAAACAAAGCGGATTTCAATTTCTTCACATTTTACAGAAAATTCACTCTGAAAAAAATACAAAATTTCATCCAAGGGTTTCAATTCCACTTGGAGTCATTTCCTGACATCATAACGAGAAATTCCAACCCAAACTTGGCTGACAAATATTGAGTTTTGATGAGAAAATCAGAGAAATTGTGTCAGTCATGGTGATGATGTGTTTGTAGGTTGTTCAGTTGTACAATTGTGTTTGCTGCAATATTTGCATTGACTGTCTTCTCAGATTTCTTACTTGTAAATGACCTTGACAGTGTGATCAATGATATCTGAATAAACTATTCTACCGTCTGTAAACACTGCAATGTAGTAAGGGATTCCATCTACAGTTACAGTTTCCTGGTATTCACCCTGTCTATCAAATTTCACTATCTTCCCACTATCTACCACATAAATATTGTCTGCATTGTCAACTGTAACTCCCAATGGATACTCTAAGTGATCACTTCCAAATTGATTCAATATTTCAAGATTACTGTCCAAAACATAGATACAATTTACATCACCACGACATGACACTATGAGTTGATATTTGCTATTCATGGTCAGAGAGTAGGGCCCACTGAGTTGTCGTCTTGAAATAATGTCCCCATCTCCATTACATTTGATTACACAGTCTGCAATGTTGTCTGCTATGAAAACATTTCTGTCTTTATCAACAAATACACCAGTGGGGTATTCCAGTTTACCCATTGCTATTATTTGTTTCACTTCACTCTTTGCATCACTCACTACAATGCATTCGTTGTTGTCATCCGCTGTGTAATAGTCACCGTTGTCTGCCATTTTTGTGTCGTATGGACTAAAATCGTGAGGTAAGCCATGAACTGTGACAGATGTTAGAATCTGTGCAGTGTCTGCTGTTACTGTCTTCACACTGCCAGGCTCGTCACCACGTCCATAGTCACAGACAAGTACATTTCCATTCTGGTTTATTGTCAATCCCAATGGGTAAAAGACTTCTCCTGATGATTCCTTGCCATCTCTGGACAATAAAACCCTGACAGTGTCGGACAGTGGTGTACCTTTGGGTGTAAGGTAACAATTTGCAAATGTAGGTCAAAGGTCATCAGCTGATAAAACAATAGTACTGCCATTAAAACATGGTTTTTTGACTTGAAGGTGGCAATTTCTTGGAAAAATCTTATCAATTAAAAAGTAAAAATGGTTAAAATTTACTAATTTGCATAATTAATTATATTTCACTGATAAACAAATCGTTCAGGCTGGTAATTGTACTTTTTCACCTCTTTTTTAATGCTAGTAGTTGTTCAATTGACTAATGATAGTGGTTTTTTTGACATTCTTAAGATTTTAGGTAATAATTAAAAATTGCTCTGATCAAGAAATTTGCATAATTAATGAATTTAGTTAATTAGGCTTTATCTCCACAACAGATCAGTGTATTAAGCTAAAATTTTGTGGAATTGTCACAGAAGCCATTGCTGTGTCATTGCCTTTGGTCCTGTGAATTTATTATGGTGTAGTAATCACTAATTTGCATAATTAATGAATTTAGGTAATTAGGCTTTATCTCCACAACTGATTAGTGTATTAAGCTACAATTTTGCGAAATTGTCACTGAATTTATGGAAATGTCATTGCCCTTTGTCCAGTGAATGTAATCTGTGTAGTAATTTAACTACTTTGCATAATTAATGAATTTAAGTAATTAGGCTGTATCTCAATAATGGTTCAGTGTCAAATGCTATTATTTTGTGAATTTTTTTCTGAAGTGATGGCTATGTCATTGCCTTTGGTCAAGTTTATTTTATCTCTAATGTAATTAATAATTTGCATAAATAATGAATTTATGTAATTAGGCCCTATCTCAATAATGGTTTAGTGTAAAATGCTATAATTTTCTGAAATTTTTTCTGAAGTCATGTCAATGTCATTGCCTTTGGGCCAGTGAATTTTATCTCTAATGTAATTAATAATTTGCATGATTAATGAATTTAGGTAATTAGGCTGTAGCTCAATTATATTTTGGTGTAATATACTGCAATTTTGTTGACCATGTACTGAAGTCTTTGCAGTGCCATTGTGTTTGTCTTGTGAATGTTATCTCTGTAGTAATGACTAATTTGCATAATTATCTAATTTAGGTAATTAGACTGTATCTCAATAATGGTCCAGTGTTATGTGGTAGAATTTTGTGGAAATGTTACTGAAGCTTTTGCTGTGCCATCACATTTTATCCTGTGAAATGTATCAATAATTTTCGATTTCCATAATTGATGACTGTAATGCAATACTAGAAATGTTTTTGGTTATATTCTGCAAATGTGTTTAATTATTGATGTTCGTTGCAGTCATATTTAGTCTGTGAGCCAGGCCTTGTAAAAGTTCTTAGAAATGGCATTAAGTTGTCATAGGTCTTCTGCTCAAACTGATTTCAAGTGAAAATGATACATTATGAGGTGTCAAGACATATTTAGGAAGATAATATAACCTATTCAATGCGGGGCATGATAAAAAGTTCCACCCAAGATGTAAAAGAACAGTATAAAATTGAAGGGTGGATTAGTGTTTCCAGTAAATCATAGGAAATTGTTTATAAATATACACATTTTATATGCCATTTACCAACTATGAGTACATAGAGTAAATTTTGCTATAAAATGACAGTTTTTGAGGTTTTCCCCCAAAATAATGGCAATGACTGTCAGTGACAGACAACTTCAGTTTCACTCACATTGTACAATAAAACATCAAAGACTGAATTTATGAGAAAGCAATATGAACATTTTACTTCCTTAGTTCTTATAATCAAGAGTGTGACAGAAAACTTCCATTTTTACTACTTTTCACCCCAAATTATGCATAAAAGATATTATGGATATATTGTTCTTTTTGAAATATGGAAAAGTTTAGAACTACACACTGAAATTGATAGGACATTATTTATGTTTAAAGATGACAAAATTTCAATGAATATGAGCAAAAAATATTCAAAGTCGTGTTTTTTTTCCCCAAAATCTTCAGAACTGAAATGCTTCAGGTGATGTAGAATGCAAATCTCTGCGTGATGATTGCAAGAATACATTCAAATATACAAATGAACCCATGTTCGTTCATAGAGATTTATTTAAGGTGTTTTTGTCACGAAGACAAAGATATTATCAAGCCAGTTGGGTGAAATAATGTCATCAACAGGTGTTAAAACAGAATATTGAGTTGTAAAATTCAGTATAGCTGATTTGACCTGTCAAGGTGGTTTTTCTGAAAATTTCAGTGTTACTGGCCATGCAGATTTGAAACTGCTATAAACTGTACAAAAGATAGCTAGAGTATGTATGTTTATTGTCGTACAGTGTCTATTCAGTATCACTTTCATCGCTTGAAGTAACTGCTATTTTATCATCTTCCACCTCAGCTTTGTTTCCACAAGATACACACTCACAGAGCTCTGTACACAGCATTGATGCACTTTGGCATGAACATCTGGAGATCTCAAAGGATGATTTCTGGCATTTACATTTGATGAACTTCATCACTGAAATGAATCTGGAGCTGGAGGTACAGTCATCCACTGTATGGTGAGAGTGGTACCAGAACACAGCCATCCAGTAGAGTGTTTGCAGATCTTGGAGACATCGCCTGTGAACAGCAGCCTGGTAATTTGCCCTTTTGTGTGTTGTACCAAGCTGTCCTTGTTTGGATGAAGGGACTGTCATTCAGGTCAAGTTGAAAG
>LD346546.1:39411-51678 GCA_001465055.1 Ptychodera flava
CTCGTTTGCGGAACAAAGGTTGGTGGGAAGTTCAGCGTACATGGGATGATATTAAAATGTAAAGACTGGATTGAAAACTTTTGATAGGTGTAAACTTTAGTTTCAAATGTCGTTTGTTTTGTGCGAATAGTGTGACTAGTTCAACTTCGATCCATAGCGGAGGCCTGGTCAACTGGGACCAGGGCCGACGTAACGTGTCCACACTGGCGATTTGGACCAAATTTTGCGTCGGCCCTGAGTCGGCCCTGAACCCCCCTTTCTAACCGGGACCAAACTGAGTCAGCCCAGGGCCGACTCAGCGTGTCCACATTGGTTTTTTACCTCGGCCCCGGCCCTGGTCGGGACCTGGGCCGACGCAAAGTAGTCAGTCTGAACGTACCAATTGTTTACATTCAGAATATGTTATGCCTTGTAATTGCTGGCTTCTGTCAAGTAAATGCGTGAATTAAATCTAAAATTAAGTCTGCTGTTCACTCTTGATTTTCACAGGTGCTTCATAATTGATTTGGAATATATTTATGTACCAGAGTTTATGTGTTTGAAATGTATTTAATGCACTCTCAGTCTCTGGTGTACATGATTGTGTTGATGGCCTCAACCAAATGCAGCCTTCAGCAAACAGTTTTTCACCTGTAGAGGGCGCTATGCAAGTAACACCACGCTCAAAATCAAAGTCAATGGCCGCTGTACACAAGTTGTGTTTATGTTAAACTGAGTAGGGTATCTATATTTCATAAGCTTTTAGCATTGAAGAAACATTGAGAAAAAAGAAATTATTATTGTTGATAAAAAAAAATATTTTTAAGATCAAAAACATCGTTTGCCAAAGGCTAAGCCAGCTGATGTTTTTAGTTATTCATATGATTTGATTGCATCAGAAATACAGAGAGGAGAAATTTGAGTATAGGGATCAATGAGAAACTGAGACAAAATGAATTTGTTCAAATTGTAATGAAAGATTGATAAATGCCATTTTAACTAGGGCTTTTTTCTGATTTTTGGTCAAGAAATCATAATTTAAAACTCTCATTATGTTAGCATTGAAATTTTGATGCTGTCATCAACATTCATCAAACTGCCTAAATATGGAGGGTTCATACAATACTTTTAGATGTAATTTGTTGAAAATATTAAAAATTGTGCAATCGAACTGAAAACAAGCCGTACTAGCTGCAAATTTTATGATATATTTTCATAATTTTATTGTCAAACTAAATTTGGTCATATAATACTGCTAACTGAAAGACGTGCATAGAAGTATCACTGCTCACTGATTTGCACCATGTCTACATATTTGAACAGGTCAAATAATGAACAGGTGTCACATTCATTAAATGGTGCCCAATGGAAAAGTACAAAAAATACAGTATTTCCTACACATACAGATTGTGATCATCCAAGAAACAAGTATGATGCCATTTACTTGAATGCACAACACAGAATGGCTGGCATTTTGTTGTTGTAATCTTTGTTTCTCTTTAACGTGATTAGTTTTAGTGGGAAATCTCAAATGATTTTAAAAGTTTTAAATTTTCATGCCACTTTCAACACTTTTTTGTGTTTTTATGGGTCTTATTCAAAGAAAACTCTTGGAAAACTAAAAATATTTTTAGATCAGTGTATAACACATTTAAAGCTATTGTTGCTTTGATTACTAAAAGTATTGTGAGAAAATGTGAGTGAGATTATATTTTACTATTAAGCCTTTCATTGGATTTTTAAGGAAGTTTAATAGATACATGTATTTCAATTTCTCAACAAAAGTATTTGTAGCACAGCTTTCAAATGTGTGGTGTAGGCTCTCAGGGATATCCACTCAATTGTAATGGAATGACGTGACATTTACACATTTTAATGTAATTTTTTTGGACGACTTTTTTTAATAAAAAGCATCCTTGAAGAAATAGAGAAAAATAGTTTACTGCTAGAAGACTTTGAATTCTACATTCATAAAACTGTATATACTGTGTTTAGGTAGCTTTTATGTGAACTTCATTTTCTTTGATATCTTTCAGGAAGTGATAAGGACTGATAGCAGTACAGAGAAGATGACTCCAGTGAGATAATCTTTCACAGTTATACTTGTAATGATGAATCTGTAGTGAAATTCTACTTGGACTGTGAGGGCAGTATTGATGATGGTGACAACAGAATGAATCACAACTGTCACAGTTTGAAACTGATGGTGATGGATATTCTGATTGACTTGTAATGATGAATCTGCAGTGGAATTCTACTTGGACTGTGAGGGCAGTATTGATGATGGTGACAATAGAATGAATCACAGCTGTCACAGTTTGAAACTGATGGTGATGGATATTCTGATTAAATTGGAATGATAAATCCGGAGTTGAAATTCTAATGGACTGTGAGGGCAGTATTTATGATGGTAACCATGACAATTGCCAGTTTGGAAACTGATAGGGGTGGTAATTCTGGTCAAGACACTGACAAGCATAAACATTCCACTCTTGATGGTTCTAATGGTGGTGACATTAGTGTACTACAGAATGAATGACAGCTGCCAGTTTTGACACCTACATGTATAACGATGGATTACCTGATATAGACACTCACACTCACAACATCAGAGATGCCACTCTTTATGACTCTAATGATAGTGACATTTGTGACCATAACCATTGTTGTAAAGAAAATAAAATTACACAGTCAAATGTGATTGATTACTTCACAGTTTCACAGAGACTATGTATGCCATGATAGAGAGTAAAGAAAGTGAACACATGTAAACATACAGGATGTAGAAATGATGTGACTGGTACAGTACTGTGATCATGAACTGATTTAGTTCTTGTGTAATGTATGTCAGTTGTACTGTCATTTACAGCACATTTAGGGTTTCCTTGTTTCTCTATTTTCTATTTTTTCTGCTTTCTGCTCAAGTCTTACTTGCCCTTACGGAAAATTGAGATCTACATCTAGTCCACATTAGATCTACAGTAGACTTTATTTTAATTGGGCAGTAGATGAACTGCTTCATCTACTTGTGTGCATACTAATGAGGTCATAGTTCAGAGAGTAGATGAAATGTAGACAAAATGTGGATGAAAACTTAGACGAAATTTAGATCTCAGGTAGATGAAATGTAGACAAGGTGTAGATCTATTGCTTCGTCTACTTTTGTGCATATTAATCATCAGGTCATAGTTTAGAGAGTAGATACAATGTAGATGAAAGGCAGACATGATGTAGATGGAATAAATTACGTATTAGATGTAGCTTAGATAAAGAACAAGAAATTATAGTGAGGCATGGAGATCTTGCAAAAGTGTTGAAAATGAAAATGTAAGTATGTTAACATGTCAATCAATTTTTAGACTTTAAAAATTGACCGATGGCCATGGTGTAGCACAGGCTAGGGCTGCAGTTCATGATGAGTATCACAATATTGCATATAACAACAACATCCTCTTGATGTAATTTTGTGGCAACTTCACTGAGCACCATGGTATCAATGGACCTTTGCATAACATGAGATATCTCATGCTGGAAAAATCAATCATTCAATGACCGATCATGAGTGGTATTCAGGTCGAAATAGAGAGTAGAACATTGTGCATGCTTAGGCCTACTCAAATTTTTCAAAATCTTTCTCAAGTGTACATACATCATTACATGATTAACAGAATAAACTGCATACAATTACAAAGCATTTCAGTACATTCAACGACGCTTTATTAAAAAATGTAGAACTGAAATATTCTACATGTTACACAATCAAAATTCATATGGTCGTGGTATTAAAACAGGCGATCAACAAACCTTGCCTACCTCACGGGCCTACCTTACAAGTTGCATTTTACCGCAGTACCAGTACAGCTGTATACTGGCAGTGTAGAGGCACTGCCATCGTCAAGTTATCGATGCCAACCTATGTCTTTGAACCCGATGTAATTCTCGATCGGAACACTTTGTATGCATAACAGAATTGATGTGACATTGTTTCCAAGGTGTACAGATGACGAAAATGTGCTTGAAAACTAAGATTTGTTGAAGTACGAATCGTGAGCAGGCTGGCTTCTCTCCCCAATGCATTGATATGATGAACCGTTGAAAACATGGCGCCTTCTGATTGCGCATGCGCATAAGGTCAACTCTCACAGTTGACCCGGAAATCGAAGCCAGTTACAAGGTCATTTGCTCTAAAAGAGCAAGAGGTGGAGGCTGCAGGCTGAAAGGTGGTGGGGAGATCAGTCCATGCGCGAACTCTCCATGAAAATGCAAGAAAATACGTCGCTCAGGTGAAGAAATTACTTAAAGCAGTACTGGTAATTTTTAAAGCTGACTCGTGTTATGCATGTGTACTGAAATGCCATTGCCAAAATAACACTGTACTGTAGTCTTATCTGTTACATGGCAATGATAACAATGCCAATACAATTATTTGGAAGTTGACTGAGAGATAGGGCTGTGGCTGCTGATTTTCACACGATTCAGAAGTGACTTAATGATACTCAGAAAGTTTTATACGAGGATAGTTTTGATTATATTTTTTACAATAAAAAGCAGCTGGGATATCAAACAGGTTCGTTTGATTGTTTGTTGGATATGAAGCCGAGGAAATAAAGTTATCAGTTAACAAATAGCTCACTTGCACATTTATGAAGTTTTGTAATTAGTCACATAACTCAAAAAAAAAAAAAATATGAATTAGATCAGGGTCCGGCCTGTGGTTAGATGCTACTGTATTGACCCATCTGAAGAAAGTATCAATGAAAACATTGATTTTTTTATTCTTTTTATTATGATTCACTTTAACGTCACTTTTTCAAAAATTAATTACTTGATAATCTTTACATTTTTAACTTTACCACAAAATTGTAGTTTGATCCCTGTGATATTTTGCATTTGTGTTCCTGGAGTTAAACAGGAGTGCCTTAGGATGAAAAGAAAATTAATTCACTAATTTCTTATCTCTATTGTTGTACAGTATATATTCAAATGTAAGGTAAAATATCTTGTCTTTGACTGATGCCTTCTCGCATGGAGCCTGCAGTTTGCCAATCATAGAATTTGAAGGGATTGGATTGTTGGACATAGTATACAGCAAGAAACAGTACATTAGATTAAATGTAGACAAGATGGTGATTTTTGAAGTAGAAGTAGATGAGTCTTTGTTTGCCTAAGTGAATTTTGTAGATGAAACTCCCTTAGATTGGATGGTAGATCAGTGTAGATCAAGCGTAGACGAAGTTAGTGCGAAATGTAGACATAGTCATGTCTGGTGTGGACAATATCTGTAGACAAAGCTTCATGTAGACAAACTGCTGTGGCTGTTCATCTACAAAACCCTGATGTAGATCTACATAAGTCTACTGCAGACGGTCCGTAGATCTACTCTCATCTACTGTGGACATAGGTTTTCCGTAAGGGTGGTCAAAGCTTTTCTCTGTGTAAATCATTTGCAATACATTATGAAATGACAGAAAATACGGATTTTCTATGTTTAATGTAAGATGAACTATTAGTTATCAGAAATCATGTATACTCTAAAACCTAGTAAAGATTTACTGGAGCATGTGAATTTATCAAATGCATTATATTTTTTTGTTAGAGTTAGGGTTAGAACTTAGACTCTTGGTTATGCAGTTAAGATAATTTATGAAATATTGCATATTTATTGTTTTTCCCTCAATTTCAAAATTTCCTTTAAAGATAAAGTCTGAACTATTGATTTGCATGTAATAAATTCTGTTATCCTTTCAATGTCAGTAAGAAGGTTGTATTATGGTTTTGAACTTTTGATGTTTTATACAAAATAATTTCTTTTATGATTAGAGAGATTTGCATTTTCCATTATGATACAAAAAGCTAATAGTCTATCAATAAATATGACAGTAGAAGTAAACATTGAGTTACAAGTCAATTGCTTTATTAATGAATAATTGCTGCAATGAGTTTCTTTTCACTCTCCTGAAATAGGATTTTATGAGATTATAGATTTCTGTAAAATGTACAATGTCATGTATGTATGTATGTATGTAGTTATGTATGTATGCATGCATACATACATACATGCATAAATACATATGCATGCATGCATGCATGCATATGTATGTATGTATATATGTATGTTTGATTGCATGTAGTATGTATGTATGTATGTATGTATGTATGTATGTATGTATGTATGTATCAATGTATCTGTGAGTATGTGTGTATGTATATATATGTATGTAATGTGTGTATTGTGTATGTATGCATGCATGTATGCATGTATGTATGTGTGTATGTATATATATATATATATATATATATATATATATATATATATATATATATATGTACTGGAAACCTGTCTAAACTGAACCCCTTTCCCGGTCCCTTTCAAATGGAACTATATGTTAAGAGGACCACTATAAACCAAACACCTCTCCAAACCCAATAGCAAACAATGTCCTCTGTCCCTGAAAGGTTCACTTTAGACAGGTATTACTTTATATGGATGTTTGTATTTATGTGTATCTACCGGTATGTGTGTATGTTTGTATGTATGTATGTATGTATGTATGTATGTATGTATGTATGTATGTATGTATGTATGTATGTATGTATGTATGTATGTATGTATGTATGTATGTGTGCATGTGTGTGTATTTTTATATGTACGTGAATATATGTATGTATGTATGTATGTATGTATGTATGTATGTATGTATGTATGTATGTATGTATGTATGTATATATGTATGTATTCATGTATGTATGTGTGTGTCTGTTTACATGCATGCATGTGTGTATGTATGTATGTATGTAAGTATGTATGTATGTATGTATGGATGTATGAATGTATGTATGTATGTATGTATGTATGTATGTATGTATGTATGTATGTATACATGTATGAAAGTATGTATGTATATATTTATGTATGTATGTATGTATTTTTGTATATATGTATGTATGTATGTGTATATGTATGTATTTTTGTATGTATGTATGTATGTGTGTGTATGTATGTATGTATGTATGTATGTATGTATGTATGTATGTATGTATGTATGTAATTCATACAAGCATGCATACCTGCATTGGTAAAGATGTCTCTAGTGTCTGCTTTTCCATGTTTGTCTGTCTAGTATAAACACGTTAGAATATCCTCATGTATAACTAGATATGAACTGAAAATGCTCACGTGTTTCAATCTATATTTCAGTTATGTGTAAATTTGAACCTTTGCCACATGTTTGCAACTTCATTGAAAGTATTATGATCAACATAATGAAAAATAATCACCGCAGATCAATTCTAAATGGTCATGAAGTATACAAATATGCTATTAGCTGAAATAAAAATGTTGAAGTTCTTTGTCTGCTGTCATTGTATCACCATTTTATATAGCAAGTGTAATTACCCTTGGCCAAGTCCTTCAAGCCATATATGCCGAGCTGTGAAAGCTCATTAGCTGACATGAAAATGTGAAATTACTTTCGATATTGTTTTAACCAGGTATAATCACCAATGTACATAGCCTATTTTGCCTATTTTGCCAACTTTGATCAAGTAAATCCCGGTATACATCCCTAATAAGCAAAGTTCATTAAATATGTAAATTAGGAGTTGACTTAAGTAAATGCTTAATGTTTGTTAATAATGTGGTATCATGGTATCTGCAATATTTGTAGAAAGTTTTGTCAACTTTGGTCAAGTCAATTCAGATATATATCTCTAAATAGGAAAGTTCATTAAATATGCAACTTAGGAATTGGCTGAAGTATTCTTTCAATAATATTGTATTATAGTGTCTTTAACATACATATCAAGTTTCATCAATTCTGATCAAGAAAATTCAGATAAATATCCTTAATTATGAAAATTCATTTAATATGCAAATTAGGAATTGGCTGAAGTAAAAATGTCTTTTTACTTTCAGTAATGTCATGTCACAGTATCTTTGATGTAAATGGCAAGTTTCAACAAATACAATCAAGTTAATTCAGATATATATCCCTAATTGGGAAAGTTCATTAAATATGCAAATTCGTAATTGGCTGAAGTATAAATGCTTAAAGTCTTTAAAAAATGTTGTATCATAGCAGCTCCAACTATATGTAGCAAGTTTCATCAACGTCGGTCCATTCAATTCAAATATATATCCCTAATTAGCAAAGTTCATTACATATGCAAATTAGGAATTGGCTGAAGTTAAAACGCTTAATGACTTGCAATAATGTTAAATCATAGTATCCTTAATATACATACAAATTTTGGTCAATTTTGATCTAGTCAAATCAGACATATATCCCTAATTAGGAAAGTTCATTAAATATGCAAATTAGCAACTACCTTTTATGTCACCCCTTATGGTTACCACTGCTGATTTATCGTTTTGTGATCAACATTTGTAGCAAATCTCATCAAATTGTGTGTAGTCGTTTTTAATGTATATCCGTTTTTTTTCTAAAATCATTAATTATGCAAGTGATCAAAAAGTATGCAAGCCACACCAACCAAAAACTAATCAGTTCTTGCCATTTGCTAACTGAATATATGTACCAGATTTGATTCTGATCTGATAATCCGTTTTTTGAGATATCGGACCAACAGAGAGACACACAGACACACAGACACACAGACAGACATCGCTGCGACATATGCTCACGTATGTAGACATGTGAGCAAAAAAGTACGGGGAATGAATAATCACCTCTCGCTGAATGTGGAGTTTGGTGATAGTGAACATGTCAATCAAATGTTTGAAGTTTGATGGTGTGAAAGTGGTAAGAAAATTTTTTGAACAATAGGTAATCTTAATTTTAATGTCAAGTAAATAAGTATCTGACAGAGTAACTTTCTTTTGTTATTTTTATTGCGATGTCTTCCTTTTTTATTTCAGTGAATTTTCTTTTCCAAAACTGAACTTAAAATACTGTATAAATATAAATTTGCATGATATCACAGCTATTGTGATTACATAGAGTCTTGTTGTATTATGAAATATGAGAAAAAAATACTGCATATTTTATGGCGTGTATTAGATTTCCAACTTCTACATAATATAAGAGCACTTAGTGTATCCCTGCATACAAATGTTTCTAGGATAAATTATCATTTAAAACCAAGGACTCAATTTTATATTTGCAGTTTTGCTTCTTTGAAAAAAAATATCTACAAATTATGTTTCGAAGTCACCTAATAAACATTTTACACTGTCTAGTTGCAGTAAACATATTGAAACACATGAATATGATATCAGCATTTATTGCGCTGCTTAATACAAACTGATTTGCTCCGTAGGACAGCTTCAATACAACCTTTGACTCAATTTACCTGCCACAAGCAAAATATAAATGTTTTTAATGAACTAAAGACTCGCGAGCCAAAGGCTTCATGACCAATTAATCGACAACTTTTCTCCTACCTGCTCTCCTCTACGTGTCCGTATTAAGGTTTCTTTTCGTTTTTCCACATTGAAGGAATAGAGCAAGGTACAGTTGTTCACTTTTCAAAACATGTCATTGCTACATTGATGTACCTACCTGTTTCGACCTGCCTTAACTGATGATAGACTTCCTTCTGTTCATCAGGAATGTCAGCGTCATCAACGATTGCCTGGATACGCTCTTGTAGATCCTCTTGTTTTGCAGTCAAACTGGCTTTGGCGGTCGCCTTCCCCGACTTTGCCCGTACCAACTTCCTGAATTGCTCTATTATGTCTTGATTCCCTTTGGTAGGAATGTCAAAGTCATGCACGGTGTTCTCAACATACTCCATGAGTACATCGCCCTCTATCACCAACTTTTGATCAGGCTTGCCAGTCTTCTCTGGACCCAAAGGCAGGAACTTCTGGAAAGCCATCATTAATTCTTGCTTTATTCCTACAGGAACATCTACTTCATTGATTATAGCCCCTGTATTTCGGACGAACTCTTGTCGCTCAAAAACCAATTCAGGATGTGAGGCATTCAGTAGTTGTAATTCAGTCCGTATCTTGATCCATTCATTCATAAGCTTATCAAGTTCAGTTTGTCTCCCTCTCTCTTGTTCCACTGACATTGCTTTTAGGATATCTTTTTCTGTAGCTTTCTGATTTCTTGTTTGTTGTCTCATTGTAACATCGACTTGTTTTCTTAGAATGTCCGATTTGATTTCCTCATTCATCTCTTCGATGACTTCAATAGGCAGATGGTAGATGTCGTTACCTGAATATAGATGTTAATTAATTACAATGGTACACGATAACAACTTTTTAATAACTGAATTCATGCTATGTCAGATGAACTCTTAAAATCTTCAAAGTCAAAAGACAGGATTGCAAGGGCTAATTACATGGCCTGACATTTTCTGATCGGGTTTTTTTAATATTAACAACTTTGACAAGACCAGAAGGCCGATACACACGGACAAAAGGAAGGATCAACAAAATAATGTCTATAAACAAAGTTTAACTGATCACTGGTTTCGAGTCGTAAATCAATAACAAATATCCGATAGATTTAGATCGTTTTAATATTTTGAATGACACGCGTATTTAAGGCACATCATCTAAAGCTTTACGTATGCAGTAAATCACAAGAGTCCACACATACACGCACTAGCACACTTAAATAGTAACAATTATCTACAGATCCAATTACCAAATAACTTTCACACAAATGCCCCTTGCGCAGTGGTTGCACGAGGAAGACACTTGACGTATCTATCATTTGAACATACCTGCCAATTCCTCCTGACATAGCAGATACTCTTCATAATCTATCGATGTTCCTAAGGACAGGTATAGAGCTCCAATTTCATTCAGGAGACTCTTAGACAGGAATGTACTCTTAACCATCCTGTGAAGACTTCCACTTGAATAGTCATCCATCAAAGACTCCAGGGCTTCCAACGACTGGCAATCCATGATATAGGAAATGCTTCCCTCACCCATATAATGTAGCTCCATATGTTTATGGCGTTTGTCTAGTTGTTTCCCAACCAGTACAGCGTTTTCTTTTGTTTGTTTGTTGGAGTAGAAGGCAGCATCAACTTCCGCCACACTTTTACCTCTCTGTGGAATAATACCGTCTGGTTCCACTTTTATTTCAATTTGACCTGAAGTCATCAATAAGAACAATCTTATACTTTGTTCTTTTATTATGAGCACGGTTCTAACAGGAATATTCGGTTCAATGGCATCGTAAGAGTTGTTAAATCCACCAAGTTATTTCGCAGCAACTATACTAATAGCAATGCTCAGCAAATGTTTTGTTTAGACCAGTTAAAAGCAAGTGAATTCACTGACTTTACTTTTTACTTTGCATATTATGCAGATTATAAGAATATACGTCACGATATACATTCTTGTAGTTTGCAACCCTAATTTCGCTTCGTTATGAACAAGATCTACACGTGTAATTTCAAGTCTCGGTCACGATGTTGACCAGATATTGCTAATTTGTTGCAGAATATCAAGTACTGACTTGCCAAAGTCAATGAAATCATGAACCTGATTTTGCATGAAGCCTCATAGACTTTGCATTATTTGTAACGCTGTATATAGCGTATTATTGATTTTGTGTCGTGGATGTTATTTTCTCTTATTTTTTTTCCAAAAGCATACATCAGAAAAAGGAGAACCCCTCGACCATTCATTGGTTTAATACACACTCTGTAAATGACAATCAAAGACTTGTTCATTGTCATTTAAAAGAGACAAAGTAATTTGCTTTGAAAATATTGTACATTAATCGGTCCTTCAACCTTTGAAAATGAAAGAAGTAGAAAGCAGATATTTAAGCAATAAAGCACACCACTACGAGATTTTGACCAGTTCACGACATATATGCACGAGCGATAGTGAGTGCATATATGAAGTGAACTGGTCAAAATCGAGTGGTATACCGTCGTTGGGTGTGATTTATTGCTATTATATTATAACAGTATATTGAAATTCTGGTTGAACGTCATAAACGGAGTTTGCTCAAGCTGAGAGCTCGCGCGTATGCCAGTCGTGGTATATCGCCATTATACCATGGTTGTTATCGCGTCTCAACCAATCAAATCGCAGCATTTCCGCCATCAATATACTGGTATGATATAATACTTATTATATCATACCGGTATATTGATGATTCAAATACAGCGATCTATTTGGTCGAGACGCAAAAAGAACCATGGTATATTGGCGATATACCACGGCTGGCATACGTGCGAGCTCTCAGCTTGAGCAAAACTCCGTTTATGACGTTCAACGCCAGAATTTCAATATACTGTTAACATTATGATATAATAACAATAAATCACACCCAGCGACGGTATACCACT
>LD346546.1:66752-90755 GCA_001465055.1 Ptychodera flava
AGTGATGCAGCTAGTTAGTCCCCGATTCGAGTATCGCATTTACCCCAGTTATACACACATATTCACGCAAATGGTCATAAAACACATTATATTACTTAAATGACATATTTGAACTGAAACTATGCGAGCTACCAACAAATTTGTTGTTCGTGAATTCTTTCCACATTATCAGAGTCAAGCCTCCCCCTGTTATCATATTTAACGATGTATTTATAAATTTTTATCAACCCTCGTAAACCCAGCGCTCATAATCAGCCAGAATTGAAAACGATTTGTGTTTGACTTTAACTCCTAAATTTATCGCTTTACGATGTTGACGGCTCCAGTGTGGCGGTGAATATCTACATGAACACTATACCTACTAAATACAGGTGTTCAAATTCCACTGTATCTCAGTATCCGTACTGATAAAGGTCGAATGGACTGGTGACCTGAAAAGGGTTAATCAGACCAAATATTCTGCCGCCACAAGCATTCTAGCTCTGACATCGCCGTCTCTGTCGTCAATAGATGACTGCACTACACATATCGTTGACCTTGCCTCAGAGTCTCTCATCACATTGAAGGTGGACGTAAATATCTCAATCGTCATTTGGATCCGTTTTATTGCAGCATCGAAGCGCAGATAACGTATTCATGAAGTACTATTTAGAAAAAGACTTGGCTTGGGGACTTGTAGGAGCCCTATATGTGCATTACGTCATTCAGAGCAAGGAGCAGATGCTTATTACCCGGTCTTTTCTCGGCTTTCTACTTTCACGTGTACTTCACTGCAAATTTGAAATATCTTGCCTGCAAACTTTGCAGCCCTTGACTTTTATACAAAAGACATTGTATACTCAAACGATGCGTGCACTGACCAAACCACTCTGTAACTGAGCATATCGACTTTTCATCAATTTTGGTGACAAACTGACGAGTAAGCAGAAGTTGTCGAAAATTCCGAAGTAGATTTATTAGAGATTGCTTTTCACCCTATTATGCGTGCACGTTTTTCTCTCACAATGCTTAACAACTTAGTTATGAACGAAGCATTGAGAAAATCGATTGTTTAGTACGCTACTGATAATCACAGTTTGTAGCTTTATTGACGGATGATAAATCACGGTAACAATACAGGGTGCAAAGGTTGTGTCAAACTGTCGCTGATTCAAAGTAAATATTTTGATGAAACAACGATATACTCAGAACACGTTGATTCATACGAATGTTCTCTAGTTCATCAACTCTGCGATTATGTTTATGCATAAAAGATCAGTTTTTTAAACTTTGTGTCACAAATAAGTACATAGTAAGAGTAAAAAACTGCAGTTCACCAAATATAATAGACTGGAAGATCCGTCGCTCGAGGGAGCTCTCCATGCTCCCCTTCTAAGTTCAATGAATATTCAACAGCAATCTGCATAAAACGTTACGTCTTTTAGCGACCAGAAACAGCTGTAGGCGGGCGTGACCAACGTTCTTTCTTCTCGCCGCCGCATGTGACAGCCCGCGTCCAGTCGTATGAGGAAGGGAGTGCGGGAGCGTCCTCAAGCGACGGATTTCTCAATCTACAACTAGAAATGATACAAATTATGATTCAGGGAACGTAAGTACAACAGCGGGTTCAAGTCACGTAAAATAAAGACACGGCTGTTATACAGGTACTCGCTCAAAGCTTAAAATAATTAGTGTTCAAAAAGCTGTTTCTATGTATACAGAAAGATAAATACTGAGGGGATCATTGACAATGAAGATATTTATCAATGACAATAGAAGAAAGACCTGTAAAACTACATACACATTTTCACATTTGTTCTTATGCAATTTCTTAAGACAAAATTTTCTGATAAAGAGGCAAAACTGCTGAAATCCTGATTTTGATTTAAATAACTTTTAGATCAAAAGACATTCCACACTGATGAAGTGTAACAATTCATTCTAAATCGACGGAAATGAATATTTTGGTTTGATATAGAAGTTATTATTAACCTTAGCTGGGTCCTAGGGATACATATTATAGGTTACTTTTAAAGGATGGAGTTGTTGGATATTCTACATTTCTATTCTTTCTAATATAAATGACTTGTGCGTGTCATTTCTCAGATACAGAGGCTCAAGGCATTTGACAAAAATCTTTTCTTACTGAGGTCTTCTTGCAAAAATTATTACTTTAGTACGTCGAATGCGTCGAATGATGTGAAAATATCGGCTTAAAACGTCATCGAAACTGTGAAAAGTCCTTGTTTGTGAACAGCAATGACACAACACATCATCGAAAGTGCAAATCATCGACCAGAATCGAAACAATCACCGACACAAGTACTGTAAGGAAAGTGAGATAAATATTAGACCAATGCACGATCAGTTAACAGTATTTGCATTGTTATCAATCACTATATTTTAGATCTACGAAGGACGAATTTTTATACATGACGAACGAAATTCCTTTTCCAGGGGGTGTCTCGCTTTATTCAGATAGTACAAACATTCACAACAACTTCGTACCATAGTCACATATAAATGCGAGATGCTTTATTGCTTTTAAAATAGTTTTAAAACTTTAGATCCTTAGGTCATAGATTTTCTTATCCAGTGTCTTCCGAATCCCGTTTGATGGAGAAAACATCGTTTTCAGAACGTTACTCTTGCAGTAAATATAAACTCGAAGTAAAATTAATGATAAATAGTAAAATAATACGCCGTTATAACTATTTTTCAGCCACTCACCAACTGAAGCACTTGTAATGCGCGAGGCTTTCCCACTGTGGTCACGATAGTCGTCTCTGAGATATTTGGGAATACACCTTCCATTTCGCTCCGGTAGTTGTTCTCATTCCTGCACTTTCCATTGCCATGTGAGCACAAAATTTGGCAAATAAAGCTTTATAAGGTTACCTTTTCAACCAAACTTTAATAAATGTTACAATTATCTGTCGTTTGTGACTCACTTTTATAATTCTGGGACTAGTGAGGCTCATATGAGATTGACATGCAAGTGTCTTTTCAGAGACATGAGCTAATAAGCTACTTAACACAATCATTGAGAACAATAAGCTGCTTGTTATTCATTATGTCTAAATCTTACCTGACATGTAGAACAGTGTATAGATTCCTTTGAATCCATTTTCGTTTTGAATAGCGTCACTGATGTGCATTTCAAGTGTAATTCTGCCGCTTGAGCCATTCCCATGATGCCCCTGGCATACTATACCAATCAGTTTACCGTCACTTAAGATTTTTATCATTTCCAATCCATTGTCACATGGAGTAATGATTCCTGTCGAAAAAGAGAAATTATTATTCATTGATTTCCCATGTGTTATTACTATAATACGTAATAAACCTGAGGATATCACATTTCTGTTATATTTAAATAAAGTGTATTATTTCAGCTCTGTATTAGTTTTGATATGTGTCATGTTCTCTTTCTTACTAAACTTCGAGTAGCAATGTCAATCTGTTGCTCAATAGCGACTTCATCGGAACATCGCAGTTCTTCATTTTTTGTCTTGTTTAAGTATCGTAAGATAACTCTTTGGCACCTAAGGCATATACCCATATTAATAAACAATAAATAGCCCTATGTACACTGCACTCTTTGCTTGGGAAAAATATCCTTCCCTTTGGCTTCAAACATCTGTCACGATATATGTGATTGTAACCCAGGTAGTTAAACTCGCAGTGCATTGTGGGAGATAACGGCAATCAAGGAATTCCATCTGATTACTTAACTGTCAGATGGGATGGAAGATCAAATCACGTGACTTACTTCGTAACCGGGGTTACATGATGGTATCATTTTTATCCACTAAATATGTCTGCCCATTGCACACTGTTTCACCGATCAATGCATACTTCTCACATCTAATGTATCACTTTGTATTTTACCTGAATGGAAGTCCGGTGAATACGTTGGCCAGGGCATGGCGTTCTTCAACCAGCAATTCTTACTTCTGATATGAAAGCCGTAAGATTCGCATCGATCACTTTCATTTCAAAGCTGGCAGCATTCTTCAACTCCACTGAACTTATGTCTGATCCATGTCTTGCGGTCTAGGATTTAATGTTGCAGCACGGTTGTTTGGATATGTTTCGACAATTGCTGTAAAATTTCATCCGTACGCAACATAGTACAAACACATAATTGTGCTGCACCGTAAAATTCAGTTATACGTGAATTTAACTATATCCAACAAAAAAACTTAAAAACTTGTTTCTTTTACCTAAAGGAAAACAGTCCAACTGCAACAATTCAAGCGGTCGATGGAGCGCATAAGACAACCAAGTTGTAGCATTTGGTGCAATAAAACAGGCCACTGCAGCTGGAAATTATTTCTTAAAAATTAAATTTGTAAAACGTAGCCAGTTTGACCACACGAGTTTCTTCCTTCAGGCAGACAGCTATGATTAAATTGTACAAGGTAAATTGTATGGCCATCCTGTGTTCTTATGACAACACACGGTATACTCTGTACATCAAATACTTTCATAACCAAATTTTACAATATGTCACGTGACCTCATGACCTTTGACTTTACATATGCATATTTGTCCCCATCACAGTAACCACAAGTGCAAAACCCTTAATATCCGGTATGATGGGAGACCTTTTGACACCACATCCTGAACCTCATATATCTAATTCTTCGCTAATCAATAGAGCTAGAGGTCTCGTTTTTAATACACAGGGAAAACTATAGGATAATTTTTGACAAATGTCATGTGACCTTTAAAATACGTTTATACCTGTAATCTGGAACCACAAGTGCTACAACTTCATATTTTTATGGTGGGACACCATATGATGCAACATTCTGTAACTCATAAGTTATGCACATATCTAACTCCGAGCTCGAGTTAGCCGATAAAGCAAGAGGCCTGATTGTTGGTACGCAGGGATAACCATAGGATATGTTTTTGACAAAATGTCATTTGACGTCGATGACTTCATACCTCATGTACACAAATATACCCATAACTCATAACCACAAGTGCTACATCCTTCATACTTGGTATGATGGGATACCTTATGATGCAATTGACCTGCGTGCGATCAATAAGGCACAGCACTGCTATGTTATCACATCTACAAGTACATGTTACATGTTCATGTCGTTTTACATTGGGAGACCTTGTGTTTCAAAATAAGAGTTGTAAAATGCAAATACATGATCTGGGTACTTGACCGTGTTTGAATTGGTTTGTGCCTGGACATGTACAATATACATGACTAAGATTTTTGTATTTGGCTGGCTCTCACATTATGTTGAAAACCACTTGTTTGACTCTATGATGTTGCCAATTCTCTGTCATGAAGCGGAAATCTTTAGTCGCAGAAATGGCTCAGAGAAAATTGTAGGAAGCTTTTGGAAGTGCCAAGTTAGGCTCCGAATGAAGCTCAGATCGGAGAATGAAGTTCCCTCCCTGTTTATCATCACCATTGAAAGCATTGTATATCTGTGTAGATCAAGCTTTTAAGATGTATCCTGGTATTTTTCTAAGAGTGAGCGCTGAGATTAGTAACTCAGGTGTGCACATTAAAAAAAATCTGCCAGTACTGTTCATACCATGCAGTCCCTGCTATGAATTTAAAAAGTGGTTTTTACCAAATCATAGCTTTGAATTACTTCGATATATCTACTTCCTTGTAGACATACAACAAATGCGTGTTTGCATTTACTTTCCTAGGTGAATTTATCGTTGAAGTGTGATCATTCTGTCAATGGAATTGTCACTTAGCTTAGTGACTTTATGGTTCGATATTTGGTACGCATATTGTTTACAAAAGTCGTCATTATTTCAGTTACTCGCACATATGAGTTGGCAATACTATCTATTAATGAGATTGTTATACCTACCACGATGCAGATACTTCATTAGGATACTTCTACATGGTTACAATATCTAGATTAGTCTACATTCTACTAAGACATGGCCCACCGTTTATGCTTTGGGAGAGATTGTGATGGGCTGGCGGTGATGGGGTTGTTGGGAATGGAAGTAAAGGGGCAAGAGGTTTGTGGATTTATGATTCAATGAAGGGATAGCGGATTTAATCTGAATTAAGCAAAGGACACATACATTTCATTTGGAACAATAACATTTTACTGAGACCACGTGACCTAGCGAGAGCGACCACTGGCAACGACTAGCTGCTCTTCAAGTTTTGCAACTTTTTTGCAATGGGTGATTTATTAGTGAACAAATACTGGTAGACGGACCACTTGATAATACATCGAGATACCAATACATGAAAATAGGCATTTCTGTGGACTTGTACAGACTGAGAATCGGGTATTTCGCGAGAGGAAATCTTGACAAAGGAATGGCAGGTCAGAATATATATACAAGTTATGCACAGCCAATCAATAAGTTCCATACCAGCGTGGCAATACGATTGTCACTCCTGTTTCAGCTAGTTCTGGCAGGTGATGTTGGAACCCACCCGCGCCTTAAAAGCCCAATGCAAACACGTTCAAAGATTCCTAAAACCAAAGATGAAATTTTGGAAACAAATGACGAGGTGGCAACTGACTGCAAGGAGATTGAGTCAATATTCGACAAAGTTGAATCATGAAGGGGTAATATTCAGGATACTTTGGGTGAACTTAGGGACACAACAGAAGAAAAAACCAACGGCAACGAATTTAGAAAGTGCAGAGAAGAACCTATGCAAAGAAAACAGGAACTTTGAGAAATGCGAAAGGATTATGATGACCTAGGAAATAGATCGAGACGATGTAAGCTAATTTTCAGAGGTATAGAGCAAAGAAAGTGAAAACGAAGATTGGGAAACGTCAGAAGCCAAAGTTGAAGACGTATTAGAAGCAAAACTAGGTTTGTCTGATTCGATTAGTATAGTATTGAACGCGCTCATCGACTTTTTTGAAAGGTCAAGGGTTGTAGACCCATCATCGCCATGTTTTCGTTCTTTAAGGACAAAGAGCAGGTATTGCGCAATGCATTCAAACTGAAAGACACAGGTGTTAGCATCAACGAAGACTTCTTGCCACGTACTCGTCTAATCTAGAACAAACTTCTACTCAAAAGAAGAGAACTTATCAATCAGGACAGAGGGATCAAGGCGTGGCTTAAATATGACAAACCAGTCGTTATATCAGAAGAGGGTAAGGTGGTCTTTGGCTACAATCACTGCATAAAACACTGTAATACTTACTGTATTAGCATGGATTATTGTCTGTATTTTAGCTGAAGAGTGCATATACAGATGAATACAGTCAAGAATCCATTGCTTGTATTCAGCAAGCCTGTATTCACATGGATTCATGTGAATTCACGTGTATTATTCTATAATACAGGCAACTCATTAATGTGAATTTATCTGTATTATTGCGCTTTCATGCAGTGAATAAAAAAGTTTTGTGAAAACAAGTGGAGTGCATTGAGAGGCCATAGGGTACTACACTAAGGCCAAGTTGTTCTAAAATCGCTTCAAAAATGACAGAAAAATTGTTCGGTGGCATGGACTGAAGGACGGACGGAACCTAATTTAAAGGCATCCTGCGCTTCGCACAGAGACTAAAAAGACTGCTCTTCTAAGCCAACTCTGACAACTGACATCTCAGGTTTTGTACATGTCTCCAACCGGGCGAATGAATGCGAATGCCAAGTGTAAAGTGAAGAAGTGTGTTTTTATGTAGAAAGTACACACCTTAAAATTGTTTCAAAATCTGATTTTGTCATGACTTTGTTGTGTGTATATAACTAAATGATGTGTAAGTGTTTTTCAAGTGGGTTCGGACGCTTAACATAGGGCATTCAGTCACCAACCGGAGAAGCCACAAACAGAACCGTGTAAACAGGATCAATCGATCTTTCAACACGTAGCGATTCATGTAGGTCTACCACAGACAAAGAGAAACGCGGCCCGTCTTTGATTTCATGGTCGTCTCAATAAACAATGACCTTTCCGTATTCAAATGAGCATCACAGGAGTAAGACTTTTGGAAGATTTGTGATTGGTTGATAATTGCACAAGATTATCTGAAATACCCCTTAGTACATACGCAACGCACCGGACTTATCCTTGAGAATCTGACCATATTTTTTCTTCTCGTCTATGATTTTGACAAGTCGGTGGCGTCGTGCTGACTATCGCGTAGCAACAATGTTCCCTTTGTTTGCTCTCAGAGCAGAAACATTGCTTCACGCCAATCAAAACATAACTCGCCAACATTTCCTCTCATGACAAACTTGTAGAAGACGATACGACTGATCGTAAACAATAGAGTAAAATCAGACAGTATCGATAAAAGAATTTCAAATTTGGTTCAAACACAATTATTATATATTCGTAAAAATGTGAGAGGAATTTTTAAACTGGTAAAACTCACATCCCCGAAGCTCAAACCTTTTCCCTTTTTCGCCAGCACGCCATTTCTGCTCTGCAGTACACAATAACAAAACAATTTTTTTTTGCCGAACATACTTTCGCTTAAAATTTTGCCAAATCCGGAAACTACCGAAGGGATAACAGAAATACCTGAAGTGAGGCGTACAAGGAGGGAATACGCAACTGATTCACACCTTGAACAATACCCGTTTCTAGTCAGTTTCTCTTTGTCCGTGGGTCCACTGACTGTATGTGTAACAATTGCTAATGATAAAGGAAGCTTTTTAAATAATTCGCCACTAAAAGGAAGGCAAATGGCTACTCTAAGAGAAATTGAAGGAAACTTCACAGGGAGAGAAAGTACACGATGTTAGATAATTCTGAGGATAAAACCTCGTTTAAGGGATACGGCCAGCAAATATGTCAGGGCCGTTTCAGTCGTTTAATTTAATGCAGAAGACGAAAATTCAAACAATAGTTATTTTATTCCAGCGCTAATTTAATATACCTATAGAAAATCCAATATCTGACGATCACTAAACAAAACATATAATGAGCACGTTTTCTGTTTTAAAATATCTAAACTAATTTAATATAATATAATATAAAACTGTAATTTAATATAATATGTGCACCTTGCCTGTCGCCAGAGTTTTCTGTGCAGTTTGAATTTTGTGGCTCATTTATGGCTGTTAACAATGTATATATATATATATATATATATATATATATATATATATATATATATATATATATATATATATATATATATATATATATATCACTGACCAGCTTGGTTTAGGTGTCAATTTTAAAATTCATTGTTATCAATGCGTACATATTGACACCCAAAGTCACCAACTCATAAAGCTTGCATAACCTCTCGCAAAAATTTGTATGGAAAAAACTATCATGTTCCACCAAACCAGCTTTGGAAATCAGGAAAATTGTTCAGTTTTGATGACGATGTTTTTGGTGTTTTATACACTTTCGTGTTTTGCAATATTTGTATTACCTGTTTTTTTATAATGCTTATTCGTATATAACATGCACATGGCCACCACTGTCATCGCAATAAACTATTCTACCGTCTCTAAACACTGCAATGTCCCTCAACCACCCATCTACAGTTTCAGTTTTCTGGTATTCACCCTGTCTATCAAATTTCACTATCTTCCATCTATCTGTCACATAAATATTGTCTGCATTGTTAACTGTAACTCCTCGTGGGTACTTAAGGTGATCACTGCCAAATTTATATAATACTTGTAGATTACTGTCCAAAACATAGACACAATGTTCATCACCCTGACATGACACTATGAGTTGATGTTTGCTATTCATGGTCAGAGAGTAGGGCCACTTGAGTTGTTGACTTGAAAGAATGTCCTCATCTCCATTACATTTGATTACACAGTCTGCACCGTTGTCTGCTATGAAAATATGTTTGTCTTTATCAACAAATACGCCAGTTGGGTTTTTCAATTTACCCATTGCTATTATTTGTTTCACTTCACTCTTTGCATTACTCACTACAATGCATTGGTTGCTGACATCTGATGTGTAATAGTCACCATTGTCTGCAATTGTTGTGTCTTGTGGTCTAAAAATCTGAGGTAAGCCATGAACTGTGACAGATGTTAGAATCTGTGCAGTGTCCGCTGTTACTGTTTTCACACTTCCAGGCTGGTCTCTACGTCCATAGTCACAGACAACTACATGCCCATACTGGTTTATTGTCAATCCCCATGGATCAAAGATTTCTCTTGGTTTCGGATCATATTTTGACACTAACATGGTAAGGCTAAGAAAGTGTTCTCCTGTAATATAATATTGCAAATGTTCGTAAACGTTTTACAGATTAAGAAATAAGAGTGCACTTTTTGGAACACATATCTCGGCATAACAGTGACAATATTTTGAACTATTGTTTTCAATAAATAATCAACTCGTTAAACCTTTCTTCACTTGAAAATATCATTATATATTCACCAGTAAACAATATTTTCATTAATATATTTATTTTAAGCTGACTGTTAATGATAGCAATCTTGGTATTGATCAATTATGAGGACTGTTCTGTTTGTAACCTGATGTTACTGAGTAAATATTTAAAATCACTTAGAAATATTTTCACAATTTTCATAATCTTGAATTGTTGAGCTAACAAAACAAACACTAGGGTGTATAAATTCATTTGGTTGGTGAAAAATAAGTGTAAAAATAAGTCTCTGCGAATATGGGTCACCCCCTTAAAAAAGAAACGGTTTATTTACTGAAAAATGATATGAGTCAATCGGCGTATATATATATATATATATATATATATATATATATATATATATATATATATATATATATATATATATATATATATATATATACATATATATATGTGTGTATGTTTGTGTGTGTATGTGTGTGCGTGTGTCTGTGTTTATATTTATATGTATATATACATATATATATTTATATATATTTATATATATAGATATTTATATGTGTGTGTTTTTTGTGTATGTATGTATGTATGTATGTATGTATGTATGTATGTATGTATGTATGTATGTATGTATGTATGTATGTATGTATGTGTGTGTGTGTATGTATGTATGTATGTATGTAGGTAGGTATGTATGTAGGTATGTATGTATGTATGAAGGTATGTATGTATGCATGCATACATGTTAATGTATGTATATGTGTATGTATATGTGAATGTATGTGTATCGATGTATTTATTCTATTATGCTTGCCTGGGTTAAGTGTGTCAGTCTGTTTGTATTTCTAGGTTTGTCTGTCTGTTTACTGTAAAAAGTTTAGAATCACCTAATTTATCAAAAGGCGGAATGAAGATTCACATCTCGCGAAATGTTGAGTTTGGTGCAAGTGAACATGTCAATCCAAAGTTTGTAGTTCAATAATGTGAAAGTAGTAAAAACATGTTTGAACAATAGTAAATCTGTGTTTTGATGTCAAATTAATTAGTATCTTACAGGGTGATAGCTTTATTTCGTTTTTGTTTTCAATTTTGATAACCTTATCTATTTAATTTCACTCAATTTTCATTGACGAAAGTAAACATAAAATTAAGTGGAAATATAAATTTGCAGGATCTCACGGCTTTGATTTGCAGAGAGTCCTGTTTTACTATTACATTTCAGAAAATACTACAAATTTTATGGCTTAGATTTTTAACTTTTAGTTAACATATCAGCTCGCTTATCAGAGCACTGTGTGTAGAGATCCCCAGATACAATTTTTACTATGATAGATTAACATTATTGACATTTAAAACGAAGGACACAATTTTATATACTTGCATTTTTGCTTCTTTGCGAGGAAACAGTACCTCTCAAAATGATGTTTCAAAGTCACCTAATTAATATCTTACTTTGTTTAGTTGCAGTAAGCATATTGAAACACACAAGAAGATAAAATGATTATCACAATGAATTGTGTTGTATTAAACCAACTGATTTGCTTCGTTGGACAACTTGAATACAATTGATTTTTTACTCAATTAACCAGCTACAAAGAGAATATAAATGAATTCTTGATAAACTTAAGACTCTTACGATTGTCACAATACAAAGAGTCATACGCTTCTCGACCCCATCAACCGACGATTTTTCTCTCACCTCTTCTATATCTCCATATGAAGTTTTTTTTTTAGTTTGCTACATTGATCTACCTACCTGTTTCGACCTGCCTTAACTGATGATAGACTTCCTTCTGTTCATCAGGAATGTCAGCGTCATCAACGATTGCCTGGATACGCTCTTGTAAATCCTCTTGTTGTGCAGTCAGACTGGCTTTGGCGTTCGTCTTCCATGACGTTTTGTGAACCAACTTCCTGAAACGCTCTATTATGTCTTGTTTGCAATTGGTAGGAATGTCTAAGCCATGAACGATGTTTTCAACAAACTCCACGAGTACATCGTCCTCTATCACCAGCTTTTGATCAGGCTTGCTAGCCTTTTGTGGACCTAAAGGCGGGAACGTCTGGAAAGCCATCATTAATTCTTGCTTCATAACTAGTGGAATATCTACTTCGTCGATTATGGCCCCTGCATTTCTGACGAACTCATGTCGATCAAATACTAATTCAGAATGAGAGGTATTCAGTTGTTGTAATTCAATGTGAAGATTAATCCATTCATTCATAAGTTCATCAAGTTCAGTTTGGCTACCTCTCTCTTGTTCCACTGATATTGCTTGCAGGATATCCCTGTCTGTAGCTTTCAGTCTTGTTGTTTGTTGCCTCACTGTAACATCGACCTTTTCTCTTAGAATGTCCGATTTAATTTCCTCATTCATCTCTTCGATGACTTCAATAGGCAGATGGTAGATGTCGTTACCTGAATACAGATGTTAGTCACAATGGTACACGATAACAATTTTTTAAAATAACTAAATTCATGCTATGTCATGATGAACTCTTAAATCTCCAAAGTCAAAAGAGAAGATTGCAAGGGCTAATTATATCGCCTGACATTTTCTGATCGTTTTTTAATATTAACAACTTTGACAAGACTAGAAGGCCAATACACACGGAAAAAAGGAAGGATCAACAAAATAATGTCTATAAACAAAGTTAAAGTGATCACTGGTTTCGAGTAGTAAATCAATAACAAATATCCGATAGATTTAGATAGTTTTTAATATTTTGAATGTCACACGTATTTAAGGCACATCATATTAAGCTTACGCATGCAGTAAATCACAAGAGTCCAGACATATGCACTAGCACACTTGAACAGTAACATTTATCTACAGATCCAATTGTCAAATAACATTTACACAAATGACCTTTGCGCAGTAGTTGAGAAAGACACGTGACGTATTTATCGACTGAATCATCCACCTATATCACGAATGTTTTAGCCGTCTGTCCTATACTTCTGTTACGTAATCGCCAGTTGAACATACCTTCTAATTCCTCCTGACATAGCAGATACTCTTCATAGTCTATAGATGTTCCCAATGACAGGTATAGTGCTCCAATTTCATCCAGCAGACTCTCAGACAGGAATGTACTCTTCACCATCCTGTGAAGACTTCCACTTGAATAGTCATCCATCAAGGACTCCAGGGCTTCCAATGACTGACAATCAATGATATAGGTAATGCTTCCTTCACCCATATCATGTAGACCCATATGTTTATGGCGTTGGTCTAGTTGTTTCCCAACCAGTACAGCGTTTTCTTTTGTTTGTTTGTTGGAGTAGAAGGCAGCATCAACTTCCCTCACACTTTTACCTCTCTTTGGAATAATACCGTCTGGTCTCACTTTTATTTCAATTTGACCTGAAATGATCAATAAGAGCACTCTTACATTTTATTGTGCTATTTTAGCACGGTTCTAACAGCAATATTAGGTCCAATAGCATTGTAAGAATTGTTAAATCTAGCAAGTTATTTCGCAGCCATTATACCTATAGCAATGCTCAGCAAATGTTTTGTTGACACTAGTTAAATGCAGTTAATTTATTGACCTCACTTCGTATTGTTTGCAGATTATAAGAATATACGTCACGATATACATTCCCGTCGTTTGCAACCCTAATTTCGCTTCGTTATAACAAGATCTACACGTGTAATTTAAGGTCTTGAAGCTGACCAAATATTGCTAATATGTTGCAGAATATCACGTACTAACTTGCCAAAGTTTATGAAATCATGAACCTGATTTCACATAAAGCCTCATAGACTGTGCGTTATGTGTACAGCTTTGTATATAACGTATTACTTATTTTGTGTCGTGGATGATATTTTCTCTTATTTTTTTCCAAAAGCATACATGAGAAAAAGGAGAACCCATCGATCTTTCTTTCGTTTAATACACACTCGGCAAATGCCGATCAAAGACTTGTTCATGGTCACTGAAACGAGAGGAAGTAATTTCCTTTAAAAATATTGTACATATATACGTACTTAAACCTTTTAAAATGAAAGAAGTAGAAAGCAGTTAATACTTATAAATTTATAAAGCCACAACAAACAGTTCATCTCGTGATTTGTCTGGAGTATTCAAAAACGCATTAACCAATACATAGTAGACGCATATGTCATTTATCATCAATATGCTTTCCAATTGGCGGAATAGTGTCACAATATTGATTGCATTAGACGCGGAAAAGAGAGACATGAATGGAATTAGACTAACGGGCCTATAGAATTCATCGTTGCGCACATCAACATCACTCAGTTTCCCTGAAGTAGAGTTCATTCAACCTTCAGTGATTACAGGGATTGTTGTGCGGGAGAATTCATGGGTTTTAGCTCACGTGTCTACACATGTAAGCGTATGTCGCAGCGATGTTTGTCCGTCTGTATATCTGTCTAACTGTCTGTATGTCTGTCTGTTGGCCAGATATCTCAAAAACGGCTCATCAGATCAGAATCAAATCTAGTACATGAATTCAGGTAGCAAATGGCAAGAACTGAATTGTTTTTGGTGAGAGTGGCTTGTATACTTTTTTACTCCTTTGCACAATTAATGATAAGAAAAAAATGGATATACATTAAGAACAACTGCGCAGAATTTGATGAGATTTACAAACGTCGATCACACCAGGATATATCAGCCGTTAAATGTATTAAAGGGTGACATGAAAGACAATTGTTAATTTGAATATTTAATGAACTTTCATAATTAGGGATATTTATCTAAATTGACTTGACCAATGTTGGCGAAACTTGCTATGTACATTGAAGGCACTATTGCATGACATTATTGAAAGTTATTATGCATGTTTTACATCATGCACTTCCTAATTTGCATATTTTATGAACTTTTCTATTGGGATCTACATATCGATATTCTCGACCAAAGTTTCTACGCACATTGACGATAAAATGATACAACATTATTTAAAGTCATTAAGCATTTTTACCTCGGCCAAATCCGAATTAGGGATATTTATCTGAATTTACATGACTCACTAGATGACACTTGATATCTACATAGAATATAATATGATATAATATTATTGAAAGTTATTAAGCATTTTACTTTAGGGAATTCCTAATTTGCATATTTAATGAACTTTCCTACTTGAGGGATATACACCAGGATTTACTTGATCAATGTTGTGAGACATGCTATGTGCATATGTACATTGGTGATACCATGTAAAAACAATATATATATATATATATATATATATATATATATATATATATATATATATATATATATATATATATATATGTATGTATATACAATTAATATGAGAACATATCAAGTATGTTTGGTACCTATTACTCGAGTTTCACGCATACGTGCGATCGTCAGATAGGTAGATTTTATCGTGTGAAATTTGCTTCAGGTGCTTACATATAAGTATCAGTGTGGGTCAAACCATTTGGTGTTGTGGGTAGGATTGAAATTTGACAAGTAAAATTTGTTTTCGTGTCGGCACTTGGAGAACAACTCGGAACGCTTGTTTAAAATGCTAGATTTATCTGCATTGGTTATGAATAGCTTCTCTGTAAGACAAAGGTTGCATTTCTTGCTTTAGATAGGATTGACCATGATATATTAAATGGTTTGTCCTGAGATTTCAAGTGACAGACATATTTTGACAATTCTGTGCTGTTGGCGTATGCCTTACTTCGGAAAGATTGGACATGATTTGCATAGCGTGTTTTGAATGTGTTGTCAGTTAGACCGATGTAATGTTTCGCCTCGTTGGCATCGCTTGTAACAGTAGCTTTATAGATTATGGATTTAGACTGGCAAGCCCTTAGTGACTTAGTGATGTTCTCACGTAACAGCTTCTGGTATTGGTCTACTTCAACCTCGTTTAAATTGAGTGTCTTGTCAGCAGGGATGAATACCTTTTTCGAGCGTTTGATTTTCTTGATGTCCTGACCAAGGCCTTTGAGGAATGTGTCATTAACCTTTCGGAATTTCAAGTTCTCTATCATATGTAGTAGGTCATTTTCGAACGGTTTCAACTCCTGGATATGGGGCGGTGATTTCCGTGAGTTAAACCCATAATGGTCGTCGAGGACTGGTCCTCCCTCTTTGTTGCTTTTCTTCTTAAAAAAGTATACTCGCCATCTGACACGTTTTATGAAGCTCTCGGTCTTTGCAATAAGATATTTCATATACTCCTTCACAGGTGGAATTGGAATGTTCTTCATGAAGTATTTGAAGCAAATTCGTTCCATACGTGACTGCTGGTCCCAGAGAACAATGACGGTGCTCAACAATCGACTTAGGAGCGTTGTATACCAAAACTTGTTTGTATCTTCTCAGAGGGGTAAAGTGCTCGATGCAGGGATGCAGACCAATATTAAAATTAATGAGAACATATCAGATATGTTTGGTACCTATTACTCGAGTTTCACGCATACACGCGATGGTCAGATAGGTTGATTTTATTGTGTTAAATTTGCTTCAGGTGCTTACATATAAGTATCAGGTTGGGTCAAACCATTTGGTGTTGTGGGTTGGATTGAAATTTGACAAGTAAAATTTGTTTCGTGTCGGCACTTGGAGAACAACTCGGAACGCTTGTTTAAAAGGCTAGATTTATCTGATGAATAGCTTCTCTGCAAGACAAAGGTTGCATTTTTTGACACATTTGAGTAACTGCTTGCTTTAGATAGGATTGACCATGATATATTAAATGGCTAGTCCTGAGATTTCAAGTGACAGACATATTTTGACAATTCTGTGCTGTTGGCGTATGCCTTACTTCGGAAAGATTGGACATGATTTGCATAGCGTGTTTTAAATGTATTGTCAGTAAGACCGATGTAATATTTCGCCTCGTTTTCAGTGCGGTTGGATTTTTGTGGCTCAATTTTTGCAGTAAACGATGTAAGTCACGACTCATATACTTAAACTCGTCAACGGGAAACTTTTCATATGGCGGTTCTGTCAACCGAGATCGTAATATTCGGCAGCGCAGAGTAGACAACATGAAAACACCACCGTATGGGACTGGCCGTGAACGATGACAGGTGTCGGGTTAGCAAAACACACATTTTCAATGCGTTCGTTTGTATGTTTTAGGTACAACTGTAATTGTACCTAAGTGCAATGCCCATGATCTGACTGCAAACAACAATATTTTGACCATAATCACATTCACAATGACGTTTCGGAGTGTCACAAGTCTATTCGCCCAGCAGTTTTACATGTATGTGAACATCCCAGCGAAGGTCTTGCGTACGCGTAGCTGTAAGTAGTTCGGTTACAGTAAAAATATAATTCGTATTTTCACTAGTTAAAATACGGGTTCATATTAGTACCGTCTAAACAATAGGAGAATGGCAATACAGGCATAGCATGTATGATATATATATATATATATATATATATATATATATATATATATATATATATATATATATATATATATATATATATATACATATATATATATATATATATAAAATTACTCGAAGTACAAAATTATGATTTTTGTTGTTTAAGTTTAATGCATCTCATACAATCTTCAGACTGAAGGATGGGACGTAACATTAAATTGTGATCTTAAGTTGTGTTGAGATATGATAAATGATTAATGTAGATAGATCAACGCTGTTAAACAAAGGCTCAGCGTTAAGTTGCTTTCAAAGTGTCAGCTACAAACAACATTACTCTATCGATCTCCTTACCTTTCCGTCGCATTCTTCCACCACTGAGATTCTTGTCGTTGAAAATGTCGACTCTCTCTCTAGCACCAAATGCCTTTGATGTCAATAGTAATTTCTTTCTATCTCTTTGATCCTCTGGTAAACAAGCATACGTGATTAGGTTTTAGAATTTGGCACATGACATCTGTATATAAAACTTACAGATAAATCAATCCCAAGCAGCGGAATTTGAATGACAATGGATAATTGACTTTAAATATTATCATCACTATAAAGTCAAGTGGTATTATATTCCTTTGTACGATTTTATATAAACATCAACGACTTTTTTCGGTAGCCGTCATACAAAGTAGAAATCAATCGAATAAAACAATGATATTTGCTAGATTTTGCTGGGGCAATTGATTATGCTCAAAACGAAAATCAACGGCTATTGACCATTATCTCAAGAAATATAACATTATAACATGGCTTTGATTGCAATCCTTCGTGTTACCTGTTTTGAATTCATCCTTTTACTTTCCTCTTTTATCTCGACTGTTTGATACCATTAAAATGTCGACATCAACTTGAATCGTACCGGCCTTTCCTAAAATTTATTTATTATCGATAAATCGTGATATACAAAACCTGGTTGATGTCATGGAAATACAAAAACACGTTAAATTGTATTCAGTCGCAAATCCTATTCGTAGATATTAGAAGTATACATAGATACATACATACATACATACATACATACATACATACATACATACATACATACATACATACATACATACATACATACATACATACATACATACATACAGACATACATACATATATAACATAACTTTAATCATATTGTGAATTTTGAATTACTGAATTATTATGAGATCATAAAGCCAATGCATATAAATGAATTTGTTATTTTCGTACCTCGACGAAGCTGGTAGAAATAAATAACCACAATTGAGACTGTGAAGAACAATGCCAGCAGAATTCCCTTGACCTCACCAACTAAGGCAATGATGGCCACCAAAACAGGAAAGATTCGCCTATAAGGGATATATTTTGTAATGCTGAATCTTGAAGACGTCATTATCTTACGGTCTTCGTTAGGTAATGGAACGTGGATAGGGTCATCTTCCGTTGAAGGAGGTAGATTTTCTGTAAACGAAAATATATTAGTTCAAGTAGAGAGTATCCATATTCAGAAATTATTTTTTATGCCTCTTGCAAACTTAAGGGTACAGTCAAGGTTTTTCTTCTCTTTAGGACGTTTTTCAAGGGAAGTCCGCGAAAGCAGGTCGGTAGAGCCGCAATCTGCCAACTTTAGTCGGTCTTAAAATGAAGTTAAACACTTAATAAGACCGAAGTGTAATGGTACGCCCAAACATGGAAAATTAGAGTGCTCGATGCTGTAAGCAGAGTGTTTTTAATAATAACTCAAATCAATCTAAGTAGAAAGACTATTACTTTTGCTTTTTGCATCTAGCAATATTCAGATAGACTGTCAGAACTAAACGGACCCGTAGCTCTACAATCTCATTTAAATAGTTATAGGACGTTCTTTAATATTATATTCTAGGTTGTGTTAAAATCTAATTAATATATAGTGTTTGATACCAACTCTGGGTGTTTGTTAAACATCGTAAATTTGTAAGCAAGGAAAATGTATAGCATTTTAATATACAAAGATATCAAATAAGTGGTAAAGTAATATATAGAGATAAAGTAACTCGATACATTGTCAATAATTGACCTTGACACGTCAAACGCCAGGCTCTTGTTTTCAGGAGACCAAATAAACTTTGAAAGTTCAATGCAAACGTATGACAAAAGTAGGATACATGAAACTAATTATATATAGAATTCATATATATATATATATATATATATATATATATATATATATATATATATATATAGCCTATAATATGGCCTATATATTTATAGGACGCGGATATTGCAATGGTCATAGAATTGTGTTCATAAAGATAAAAATAGTAAAAATGGTAATATAACATTGCCTACAGACGAAAGCAACATTTGAAGGACATATCTCACAAAAACAATCGAGAGAAGGCAACATTTTGTAAATTTTCAAAAATGCACTTATAGTCTGAATGTAGTTGATTTAATCATGTAATAGTCACATTTTTTACTCTGATTTTCATGTAGCAATACGGTATCTTGCATTTAGTCTAAACATCCCCTTTATATGTTAACGATGAACTTATTCTCTAGATTCAAGGATTGGGGCCACATCTATTGAATGATTTAAGCGTTCTTGAATTCAACATTAATTATTTTTGGGCGACGTCAAGATTCATGCACAAGCATATGTGAACCCCCACAAACTTTCCAATTCAATCAAAAGACAACAAACCGTGTATTTATACCTCTGTTTTCATCAGTGGGCTCTATTTTTGTATTCTGGTCATTTCTGTGTACGGAGGTGTCTTGCAGATCGGCAGTTATCGAGGCAACAAGACTTTCATTGCTATCCTGAAGATCCCGGCCTACTTTTTTCTTTATGTGCTCTCTTATTATCTTTGCACGCTGAAATGCTGTCGGGTTTTTCGTTATGACCGACACTATTTTGGCTTTCAAATCCTGTGTGTCTTCACCCATATCTACCGCACATTCTGTCGCTTCTAGCATATCTATGTGTTTACAGACAATCTCATCACTGTGCGACCCTTCAGGATAGACTACGGGTATCGCTGCGCACATAGCTGCCAGAGTCAAGTTACCATAACTTGTCGTAGATGGCGGAATTAATACAAGATGAGATGACATCAGTTCATTGTTAAGTTCTTCAGTAGTTGTCACGATTTTAGGCGTGATGGTCAACCTTGAGCTCCGTGTCAGCTTCTTTGCTATCTCTTCTCCCTGACTTGGTGGTATTCCTATTATTTTCCATACCGAAGGGGTTTGGTTAAACCCATATATGAGGTCAGCAGCATCATTTACTGCCCTAACAACAACATCAAGTTTCTTGGGGTCTTCAAACTCGTATTTCTGGACAACGGATATAATTTTGAATTTTTCGCGCTTGAGGATATGGGGTTTATCTGATTCTGAAGCCGCTAAGTATTCTTTGTTTATCATCGGCGAAAGAAGCTGCTGATTGATTTTATGGTAACGTCGCTTGTATTCCGCGAAAACTCTCTCTCCGACAGAAAAGCAACACTTTGCCTTCTGAAATTCATCTGACATAATTCGCTTCCGAAATTCAAGTTCCTGTTTACTGCACCCGACAATTAAGGGGGTGATGTCATCTTCATCAAAGAGGTTGATCAGATAGCATGACGTCTTCGGAAACACCTTACGCAGGATTTTGAAGGTTGGTATTGAGGTGAACGCACTGAAGCCAAACACGAATTTGACATTTGTCAACTCTTCCAACTGTGGATAGTGTTCGTTGTGGTACAACAACCAATCGCTATGTGGCTCTCTGAATTGAAATACACCTGTTTGTGTCGGAAGCTCAAGAGTTACGCCAAGTCTTTCTGCCTCCTCTTCCTCTTCTTTTGTTGCTTGCAAAGCAGTACAATGGACAGATATTCCCATATCCTGCAGTAGTCTGATCACCAGATGAAGACCATCGGTGACTCCTCCATGAATTGATGGTCCCCATCGATCACATACGATTAACGCTTTAGTTACCATATTGCTGAAAACGAGATACATGGAGGAAATATTGGGTTTACTATGACAATAGTTTGGTATCCATAAAATCTTTTCATTATGTGTCATACATTATTGTAGTCTCATTGAACTATGCAACGTCTCTATAGCAAAACATTTGCCTCATAGCTTGCACTGTGTCAAATTTGAAGCCACATCGTATCAATCTCAAACTTGGATACCTTACAATCAGGTCATTAAAATGGCCTCAAAATATATGTTCTTCTATGTTGCATAGGGATGGGCGAGTTATTAAATCAGTGATCGTTATGTCATTGTATCACATAAAGTGATAAAAGGCTGTCAGCTCGTTCACTTTGTCACATTCAAATCATTGGGTATATTTGTACCAGTCAGTTAAACAAACGTGACAAATTACCTTACAATATCTATGATTACTTTAATATCAGAACCGATCTGCACCTCTCTGTCGTATAAACCCGGGTTAAGTGGAAACTATATTCACTGGAGAATGTCAGAAATATAATGCCAGGATGACTTCGCTCACGTAACTTAGACTTACATTTGTATGTGATAAAGCAAAATAATGTTTGCCAACTAAATTTATTCGTCGATGCAACCTAACACACATGGTGGTATTTCCAAAATGACAAGCCCGGAAGACTTACTGGCCAATTATGTATTGGGATTGCATAGAACAGCACCGTGGTGTTCAACCACCCATTATTTTATCCCATAGCCTTGAAGCAATTGATTATGCTCATATTAAAATACAGAGACAAAAATCTAAAAAGTTGTGTCAGATAACGTCTGCTTTCTTTCCTCATCAAAACGTGGAGGGCGCGAGTGTCATTACAGTTAAAGCCGTGAGAATGTCATTTATACGTATTACAACTCTTTAGTGTTTTACGCACTGTCTATAACCTTACTCTTGCAGTGGGAATTTCGGCTGCAATATAACACTTGTCAATGCAAATACATCATTAGTCAAATTAAAACATTGTATTGCCCTATCAGCTTACTAATTGGCGTCTGTAGAGCTTACCTTCTGGTCTTTTCTGCCGTTGTAATACATTGTCGGCCGCCATTACTACTCGACAGCTCAGCAGGTACACCCCCTTTGCCGTTTGAAGTACTCGATCTTACGTCGGAACAAGCCATGTCTGCTTGTGATGTTAGCAAATCAATTTCAATGTCAAAGTAGCAGAGGCGCTCTAGAATGATGTAATTCTGATTAACGCTTACCTTAAAAAGATCTAAGAGAAACACATATCAAGGCAACTCGGAACTGTTCGGAGCTGCAGATCATGTGACAAAGGCCTATGTAAATTATGGACTTTGGTCGTTGGTACAATGAAATAGTCATGCTTGCATGGAGTAAAAGGGGTTTTTGTTGAATGTAGGCCACTGATCATCGGAGTCGGGAGCTGCAAAGAGGACCGTCAAGATATGTTACTAAGTAAGCCTCTCATCTGATTGCATGTATATTTAGAAGACACTTTTAAAATGCTTTTTACATATTTACATACCGTATTCTTGATAGCCTAAAGGACCGAGCAATTCATTTTAGAACTGGACTAATAATGTTGCCAAATACTCCTGACTTCTTCTTGTTATTGTGTATCTTCCCTCCCTTACGCTTATCTATTTTATCCTTCCTAACCTGAAAACCATTTACACCACCACCATTGCCGTTGTGAGCATCATATGACTGCGAACGACCATTCATTTCTCAGTGATTAGCTCTCGCGTTGAAATCCAAAAGCAAACTGAGAATTAAAGTGAAGGATCTGTGTAATAGCAGAGTCGATGTGGTCAATTGCGTGTGACGGCGCAGTGTCTGCACATCGTGAGATAGAGTACTAGCCTCATTTACTCCGAAATAGGATTATTAAAGTTGACAGGGAAACTTAAAGCAGACAAACTCTAAGGCTACAATACAGTCATTGTGACTTCAGTCGTATACTGAGTAAGGAATTAATAGCATAGGTACATGGCATTGGGGATAAGATAAGATGACTCTCTGGCAATAATAAAATTGAAGGAAATTTGAGTATTAGACAAGAAAGTCAACTTTCATGATTTTTTTCAGAGTCTAGGAACTCTGCTCTGTACGTTCTAATGCCATTTTCTTTGTATTAACTCTCAAACACAAATATTCGCTTTCACGAAGTTTGTTTTTCACAGTCTCATGCTCACTCCATGCCTGTGGTATGCACTTTTAAAGGCAAAGGACTTGATCCCCGGGATCAAGTTTGTGCTAGTCTGTAAGAAGATTATGTGGTGCAATAGCCTCTTGTTTTCCATTGAAATTGTAATCTAATAAGTAGATTTCCCTGCGAGACAAATTGACGCCGGCACAGGCCTTTAAGCTGTGATATGTGTATGCTCTCCTTCTCCTAAGTGTCTCC
>LD346546.1:100956-115362 GCA_001465055.1 Ptychodera flava
TTTGGGGTCTTAATTTCAGTTCAGGCGATAAAATGCTGAAACAGGCTTAATTAAGAGTGCTTTAACATTTTAAACAATGTTACGGCAGACATTTTGAATTTGGTCGGTAATTTTGGCTTTATGACGTCATCATAATAATTGATTTGCGTCAATTTAATGTTTTAGTTATAACTGAGAATGTTTGTGTCAGTTTATTCAAAAAAATATTGAAAACTAGCCGAATAAACCGTATTTTACCATTTTTAAGCAATATAATGGCGGCCATTTTGAATTTATGACGTCAGCGAGCCTTTCCGGTGACCCAAATTTTTGGAGCAATAGCTAATTTTGATCTACACATATATGTGAACCTCTGTAGCAAATTTGGCACTTTTGTCATCCGTGTAACGATCTTGCTGTGTTTTGTTGCTAAGCCACCTGACTATATGGAGCAAAAGATAGTTTATTATCGAATCAGAGCTCGTTTAATGTATATCGCTTTCGTGCATTTGCATTTATACGCAGCGTCGGAAAATTTCTTAGAGTCCAGCATCGATTCCTTTAACGCCATCGATCCGACTCTCCGAGTGGCGAGGAATGTGAGAAAATATAACGCCTTTCTATTAATGTATGTCATATCCCGTAGATCCGCCAACTGTAAGCACAGACAAGTAAGCGTGCAGAACTTACAGAAAGGCGGAGTTTGACTGTCTCGTGTAGAGTGGAAAATGACACCCCGGTGCAACTGAAAGACGGCATCCACTGTACTTTGCCCAACTGTGAAATACAGCCTGGTGAAACCTTTCAACTAACCGACGTTGGCAGAGACATGGCCGGAAACTACACCTGCTTGGCAAGGAACACCTTCTATTACAACACCGAAGGAGTTGGTAGAAACACCACATACCTAGATGTGTACTGTACGAAATAAGTCATTGCGACCGTGTAATGTGAACAAAATGCTCAGGTAAAATCATATGCCATTATCATCAATAGCTGAAAAATGTATGACTCTCCGTGATTAATAATTACATATTTTTTATTTTATATGAATTGTCATGAAGGAGGAAAAGTATAATCCTAGGGAATGAAACTTTTTTCATTGTTTCACACATTGTCTGCCACGTAATAGGGAAATATGTAGTGTCTCAACCATTCACTGAAATGTCAGGAGAAACATGTTAAAGTTTTTGTGGGTGCTTGATTGGCGCCCCCCCGGTAGGTTTCGATTATACTTACGAGCTGGTGTTGCCGAATGAATTCTGGCTCGGACTTTTATCCGATGATCACCAATAACGTTTACGGTACAGTACAGACATGACGGTTGTACTGACAAAAACACGCCGTGGTTTAGAAACGAAGCAAAATAGCGAAAAACGCTACTTCTGGCCGTTTCTCGACAAAAATGCAGTTATATTAACTTCTATCACATACAACATCATACGCACTGTTCTTGACAGATAGCGGTAGTGTTACATTTTAGCGTGAAATAAAATCGAAAATACGTATGTTATTTTTATTTTCAGTCGAACCCACCGCTCAACGATTACATTTCAGCGATGGGGTTGAGGCAGACATCGGTGTGAACGCAACGCTTGTCTGCGCGATGTCAACAAATCCGCCGCCAACCTTCGTATGGCAGAAGTACGGTCAACAAATCATTACCAGCTCAGAGGAGACGATAGAAGGGACTGAGACAACGAGTAAGTTGATAGTAGCTTTCGTCACCAAAGAAGACTATGGAGATTACATCAGTACTGCAACGAACTACGTTTCTGTAGATCAGTGCAGAATTAAAGTGGTAGGGAGAAGAGGGGTTTCTGCTGGAGGTATGCATATCATTAAATGTCTACCGTTGTTTTCAGATCTATCGTGATATTTTCGCCCCTTCATCGCAAGCATATTTGTCACATAATCAATCAGGTATACTGCGTTCTTTCATTTCCGAAATATTAGATACAGTATTTGTATAATATTTGATAAATCGCATTGCGAAAAAGATTGAAGCACAACAATCTGTTCACCGATTGGGAGAACTAACACCCCCCGTGCTACTGCCAAAGCAATTTATTCGACCTACCGCAAAAGTCTTCGAACCACATCCCCAAAAAATCCAGAATTATGATAACGAGCTAATGTACCAATATCATTAAAGGGTTTATAGAGTAACAAATATCATCTTTCAATGGAAAATGTCTCACAGATTATGCACGTATATTTGTTGTCTATCTGACATTACTGTACCTTAAGAACATGTTGTTCCGTTATTTTATTTACTGTTTCTTCCAATAATGAACATTTCACTTGACATTCCGTCTTCGATAGTACTAAGGTTCTAATATACGATTTATTGTGAACATCACAATGGAGAGTCTGAGAATATAATTACTTTTCGCCTTTCTATAATCATTGGAATTAGTCAGCAATTACTGGGATCGTTTTTGGCCTGCTTATCGTTATCGGCGTTGCTCTTGCTCTCGGATATTACTGGTACAGACGGAGGAAGTATTCACCAGTAAGGGGAGACTCAACTGCATTTTCACGTCTATTTATGTGTACTTCTTACGATAGCAAAGAATTTGCAAATCATCTCTCTCTCTCTCTCTCTCTCTCTCTCTCTCTCTCTCTCTCTCTCTCTCTCTCTCTCTTATCTCTATATCTGTCTCCCCCTCAATTTCTGTATAGTCTCCAAGCTAACACTTCTGTCCATTCTACCGTTGGTCCAGTCATCTATTGTAGTATCTATCCTACCCGTGTATGTGTCTACGTACACAAACATTAGCTTGGTGTGCAATTATTAAATTTACAGTATTAACCAGATGAATGATTCAACTTTATGTTTGTTATTTAGGAAAAAACTGAAGAACAAGGGACCTCTTTTGGATCAGAATTAAAACATATTTGGAAGGTAGGTCTTTGTTTGTGTGTGTGAGAGTCTGAGAGAGAGAGAGAGAGAGAGAGAGAGAGAACAAGCTTCCTTTTTCGCTAAATATGTGATTTTCTGTAAATTTCAATCAAAGTAAAACTTAAGTTGCCCACGCGGTAATAGTTGAAAATTGCAAGATTAATTGAACAATAGAATTTGTCACAATACAAATTTACTATGTCTCCAGTCCGACGGAACTTATTTACATCATAGAGACTATAGGTTCTGAGTGCAGGTGTCCAAATTCCTCTGTATCGCAGCGTCAGTACTGATAAAGACTGAACTAAAAGGTGACCTGGCTAAGGTCAATAAAGACAACCAATTCGCCGCCATTCTGACAATTGCCACAACTGTCATTCACTAAATTGAATAGATCTAGGTTCCCCAGAATCTTCCGTCAAATCAAAAAAGAATGAAGTAAACCACTAAGTTGTCATTTTCAATACCCAATTGAGCTATGTCATTACACGAATTATATTGTTATTGTATATAGAAGAGGTGTGCAGTGACGTCATAAATGAATTCATGTATAGACTATGTTAGAGGAAAACCCCACCAGCCCCATATGGGAATTACATTATTCGGGACAGGGAGTAGTTTTCTTTTATTTTACGGCTTTGAACTTTGCTTGCTTGTGCTGTCCAGTGAAATAGAAATACGTTGAAGTTTGTTGTATTTGACGTTTTATACAACTCTAAGAAAAGAACTCTGTAACTAAGTGCATCGACTTTTCATATACCAACAGGTTACTTAGCGATGAGGAAGTAGACATGGAATAACTTTAAAACGATAGTATGATTTGAGATTGTTAACAGGGATGTGCTTATCACATTCATTACGGCAACTCCCGATATGAAAGCCCAGGCAAATTTAAAATATGCATGCACGCTTCAGTAATGCTGTAGTAAACTACAAAGCAAAATAACATTTGCCCGTGTGACAGGCCCTGTACAGACCCTGACACAACCTTGTGGTACAGGTCTGTGTAAGCAAAGATCCCGTTGCTGTGACAGGGGGTTATGTACAGGTCTGTGGCTAGTGCTGTGACGACATGGCTATATACAATGTTGTATACACATTGATGTGACAGGGCTTCAAATTTCCGCCTGTCGCATCACTGTATTTACAGGAATGTACACAGCAATGTGGATGCAGACCTGATACAGGGTCAATATTTTAATGTGCATACAAATATGACTATATTTATTTGTTATCACAATTTGCGCATTTTCCGAAAATATATACCTCTAAAATCTGACAAATTCTCAGACCTTGTAACAGGCCCTGTGAATTCAACACTGTCACATTACTGTTCGTAGACGAAATTTTTCATTTGACAAGCGTAATTCCATTTCCATTTCGCGCTCCATTCAGATTATAGGGCATATACACTCAAACTTATATTTTATTGGTTCGTGTATATACGCGCCATACTTGGTCACCATTTAAATTCCGCTTGAATTTTTTGATATCTTGGTCATTCTGTTTTCCGTTGATTGTTCTGATCAAATGTCATAAGGAATCCCTCTACGTTGAAAGAAAACGAAAAATTGTAAGCATATTACTTCAATGAATACACAATTACAGCGAAGTCAACGATAAATAGTGAAATGGGTCGCTTTTATATTTGGAACTTTAGATTACTTGTATCCAGAAAGGCTTTCCCATAGTGATCAAAGTGGTCTAGATAGTCGTCTCTGAGATATTCGGAGATACACCGTCCATTTTCGTATCCGTAGTCGTTCTCATTCATGCACTTTCCATCTTCATCTGATCACAAAATAAAGCACATAAAGCTTCATAATGTTACCTTTTCAACCAAACTTTAGTAAATGTTACAGTAGTTGGTCGAACGTGAATCAGGTACAAAATTTTGGTGCTACTGACACACGGATGAGATAGACATGTATTTGTGGATTTCAGTGACCATGAGATAATTATCTACTCAACACAATCAAAGAAAACAGTTAGCGGCGTGTCATTTATTGTATCTCAATATAACTTGACATGTAGAACAGTGCATAGATTCCTCTAAACCCCTTTTCGTTTTGATTAGCATCCCATTCCCCCCCCCCCCCTGGCACACTATCCCTATCAGTTTACCGTCACTTAATAACTTGAGTGGTTGCTGCGAGGGTGTCCACGATTGTCTCCATAGATGTAGGGCCAAGTAATCTACCTATTGAGGGGTTGCTGCAAGAGCGCCTACGAGTATCATAGAGGGTGTACGAGTAGAAAAAAAGGTAAAAACAAATTCCCCTCAGGCAGGGACGATAGTACCGTTTTGCAGTTAGGTCTACATGCAGCCTTGGTTTCGAGGTCCCGTCTAGGGGCACCCTCAAAGTTGGCGTGTCGGTATGCTTTGTAAATGTCCGCTTTTCTTTTGAGAGAGTACCTTAGCTTTTCAGTAGAAAAACACAGATCACACATATTCCCTAACCAGATCTACCAGCTCTTGAGTAACTTTAGAAGGTGCCCCTCGACAGGGCCCAACAGATCGCGGCCCGACTATCAGTCGGTTAGGGATTGAGGAAATGAGGCATGGTGTCTAACGGAATTTAGTTTATGTATGTAAGAATACATGTACATAGTATTATTTGGGTGATAAGAAACTAAATGACGGTGGCATTCGATTTAATGTTTTGAGACAAGATAAATGAAATTAAATGTATGATACAACACCGGATACCAGGAGTGGGTTATAAATCATGATAATGTTTGGTGAATGGTTAAGACGTTTTGAGGTATGGGTGAAGTTTTGTATGGGTGTGAGGAAACCACACTGATATTGGCTGGCCGACCCAATCCTATAACAACAAGTTATATCATTGAGCAAAGTGATATGGCTTTAAACATCGGGACGCAGGAAACGTCTCCGTAGTCAGCGTTATTACGCTATAATGAAGCTGTAGACTCAAGTCGTTGAATAAAGCATTGTGTCGGTTGTTTGGGGAAGTCGGCTATTGTGTCTGCTTATTTCACAAATGAAGTATTTGTTGTTCCCAGACAGCTTTTTGACTGGAGTCTGAGTAGAGCTGAAAGTGATGCAGCTAGTTAGTCCCCGATTCGAGTATCGCATTTACCCGAGTTAAACACACATATTCACGCAAATGATCATAAAACACTTTATATTTCTTAAATCACATAGTTGAACTGAACTAGGCGAGCTACCAACAAATTTGTTGTTCGTGAATCCTTTCCACATTATCAGAGTCAAGCCTCCCCCCTGTTATCATATTTAACGATGTATTTATAAATTTTTATCAACCCTCGTAAACCCTGCACTCATAATCAGTCAGACTTCAAAACGATCTGTGTCTGGCTTTAACTCCTAAATTTATCGCTTAACGATGTTGACGGCTCCAGTGTGGCGGTGCATATCTACGTGCACACTACGAACTAAATGCAGGTGTTCAAATTCTACTGTATCTCAGTATCCGTACTGATAAAGGTTAAACGGACTGGTGACCTGAAAAGGGTTAACCAGACCAAATATTCTGCCGCCATAAGCATTCTAGCTCTGACATCGCCGTCTCTGTCATCAATAGATGACTGCACTACACATATCGTTCACCTTGCCTCAGAGTATGTCATTAAATTTAACGTAGACGTAAATATCTCAATCGTCATTTTGATTCGTTTTGTTGCGAAGCGCAGAGAACGTATTCATGAAGCACTATCTGGAAACAGACTTGGCTTGGGAACTTGTAGGAGCCCCATATGTGCATTACGTCATTCAGAGCAAGGAGCAGATGCTTATTACCCGGTCTTTTCTCGGCTTTCTACTTTCACGTGTACTTCACTGCAAATTTGAAATAACCTGCCTACAAACGTTGCTGTCCTTGACTTGACTTGACTTTTATACTAAAGACATTTTATGCTCAAACGATGCGTGCACTGACCAAAGCACTCTATAAGTGAGCATATCGACTTTTCATAAATTTTGGTGACAAACTGACGAGTAAGGGACTGGACACAAATTACAGGGGGGGGGCCGTGTTTTTTTTGGGGTGGGTCGCCATTTTTCGCGCAAGGATTTTTGAAGTGTCACAAAATTTTGTGCAAGCCTATGGGGGAGGGTCACATGTTTTTATGCATCAAAGCTGAAATTGCATGTGCATGTATCAAAGAATATGGAATACTGAAAAAAAGAAAAAATACCCCCTGGCACTTTCATTTTCTGTCATGTCCATTTTCGGCGCGCCCTTCGGCCGCAAGTTTAAGGGTATAATAAACAATATATTGATGATCCAAGCAGCCACATTGATTTAAGTTGTCATGATTTCTACTTATCCAACTCCTGTATTGTACATATAAACTGTCCCCTATAATGACGCTTTCAATAACAATTTGGGAGATCACTTATTTGATATCATTCTCCCATTGACAATACATTGGGTATAAGTCGGTGTCAAATGTTCATGAAGCTGTTCGTACATTTTCATTTTTTTAGGACATTTACAGAATACAAACTGTTCAGAATAGTGCAAAATGTCATCAATTTCAAGTGGAAGCTTCAGGTCGAACAACTTTTGATTAACAATTTAGGATCAGATAACCTATGAGTTATTTGTAGTTTCCTCATACCCTACAATGTATAATAAATCAACATTCGGTGAAATTCAAAAATCAAATTTCTTGCACAACCATTGACTTGAAACCACTCTAGTCTAATCATGAATATGAATACTAATAATTTGGTGTACATAAATGCACAGATTTACCTAGTTTTGTATTTGAAAAAAATATTCATAGTTTCATCATAGGCTGCCATGCATAGTAAATGGACATTTCAGTGAAATTCCAAAATCAAATTTCTTGCACAACCATGGACTTGAAACCACTGTAGTCTAGTCATGAACATTAATACTAATAATTGGGTGTACATAAATGCACAGATTTACCTAGTTTTGTATTGGGAAAAAATATTCATAGTTTCATCATAGGCTGCCATGCAAAGTGAATGGACATTTCAGTGAAATTCCAAAATAATTTTTTTTTGCACAACCATGGACTTGAAACCACTGAAGTCTAATCATGAACATTAATACTAATAATTTGGTGTACATAAATGCACAGATTTACCTAGTTTTGTATTGGAAAAAAATATTCATAGTTTCATCATAGGCTGTCATGCATAGTGAATGGACATTATTGATGAAATCTAAAAATTTTTTGTACATGCATGCACTTTTTACCCGCCACTTCAAGCAAAGTACATTTATATGAATTATCACACATATATAATTTGATATTTTTTGGACAAAGCGTTATATCGGTCGCATTTTGCCTTCCTTTTAGGAGGGGACTTCAAAAGTATAGCAAGTCAGAAGGGGGTCTTGAACACATTGCGGGTTTGTTGGGGGGGTATTGAGTAACAGGGGAGGGTCACTTGTTTTCATGCACGGATAAGGGGGAGGGTCACTTATTTTTGTGCATGAACTTTTGAAGGGTCACTAGTTTTGATGCAGCGGTGTTTCGAAAAACACCGCCCCCCTGTAATTTATGTCCAGTCCCTAAGCAGAAGTTGTCGAAAATTCCAAACGGTAGATTTATCAGAGATTGCTTGTCACCCTATTATGCGTGCACGTTTTTCTCTCACAATGCTTAACGACTTAGTTATGAACGACGCATTGAGAAAATCGATTGCTAAGTACGCTACTGATAATCACAGTTTGTAGCTTTATTGACGGATGATAAATCACAGTAACAATACAGGGTGCAAAGGTCAAACTGTCGGTGATTCAAAGTAAATATTTTGATGAAACAAGGAGACAGTCAGAATACGTTGATCAAGACATATTTTGTCTAGTTCATCAACTTTGCAATTATGTTTATGCATAAAAGATGAGTTTTATAAACGTTGTGTCACAAATAAGTACAGAGTAAGTGTTATAAACTGCAGTTCACCAAATATAATAGACTGTAAGATCCGTCGCTGGAGGGCGCTCTGTACGCTTCCCCTTCTGAGTTCAATAAATATACAACAGCACTGTGCATAAAACGTCACATATTTTAGCGACCAAAACAGCTGTAGGCGTGACTAAAGTTCTTTCATTTCGCTGCCACATGTGACAGCCCGCGTCCAGTCGTAGGAGGAAGGGAGCGTAGGGAGCGTCCTCAGCGACGGATCTTTCAGTCTACAAATATAAATGATACAAACTATGATTCAGGAAACGTAGGTATAATAGTGGGTTCAAGTCACGTAAAATGAAGACACCGCTGTAATATGGGTACTCGCTCAAAGCTTTAAACCTACAAACATCAGCGTTCAAAAAGCTATTTCTATGTATACAGAAAGACAAATACTGAGGGCATTAGTTACAATGAAGAAATTTATCAATGACAATAGAATAAAGACTTGTAAATTTATATTACACATTTTCACATATGTTCTTATGCAATTTTCTAAGACAACATTTTCTAATGAAGGAACAAAAACTGCTGAAATCACGATTTTGATTTTAAATAGTTTTTAGATAAAAAGACTTTTCACACTGATGAAGTATAACAATTCATTCTAAATCGACGGAAATGAGTATTTTCGTTTGATATAGAAGTTATTATGAACCTTAGCTGGGTCGTCCTTGTGATACATGTTATACGTTTCTTTTAAAGAATGGAGTTGTTGATTATTCGTCATTTCTATTCTTCCCCTGGTTATGTATGACTAATGCCTGTCATTTGCCGAAATAGTTGTTCAAGGCATAATGCAAGCAATTATTATTTACTGGTTTTTTTTCCAAATAAACAATAATCTTGTTCCGTAGATGTTGTATCAAGTACTCGATTTAGAAAGGCGAACGCGTCCAATGATGTGAAGAGTATTGAGTCATAAAACGTCACCATAACTGTGAGCACGTCGCCTGCTGTGTGAATACTATGGGCACAAAACGTCATCAAAACTGCAAATCATCGACCAGAATAAACATAATCAGCGATACCAGTACTGTAAGAAAAGCAAGTAAAACATGAGATCCTTGCACGATCACTGAACAATATCAGCGATAACAAATGCTATTCTCCGGAGGTGTCTCGCTATGACTATAGCGCATATTGTCCATGAAATCCCTCAGCACTTAAGACTTTAAATGTTCTTTTTCAAAAATTTATTGTTTTTGAGAGGATTAAAATCATAATAATTTGTTGTATGATTTTTGGTCTTGGTCTAGGACACAGTTTATGTAAACTTAATTACAAGATGTTTCTTACGTATCGTAGTCCTTTAACTATGTAGGCCCAAAACTCAGGTTTTTAAAACTCCGGGCCCGTAGATAATGCTTTACTTTGATTTCTCTAATCTAAGGCATCCCTCTACGTGGATAGACAGGGAACGAAATTTCAACACATTAATCTTGCAGTTAACATAAAATTTAAGGAAAATGAATGATCAATACCAAATGAGACTCTTTTTTTCATTTCTGGGATTTCCAGCCACTCACCTACTGAAGTACTTTTAAGGCACGAGGCTTTCCCGTGGTGATCACAGTGGTCAAGATAGTCATCTCTGAGATATTCGGAGATACACCGTCCATTTTCGCACCGGTAGTCGTTTTCATTCCTGCACTTTCCATCTTCATCTGGTCACAAAATAAAGCATATAAAACTTCATAATGTTACCTTTTCAATCAAGATTTAATAAATGTTCCAATAGTCGGTCGTATGTGAATCAGGTACAAAATTCTGGTGCTACTGATGCACAGATGAGATAGACATGTATTTGTACTCTTCAGTGACCACGAGATAATTGGCTACTTAAAACAATCACTGAGCACAATAAACTGCGTGTTCTTCATTGTACGCCAATCTTACCTGACATGTAGAACAGTGTATAGAATCCTTTGAATCCCTTTACGTTTTGAATAGCGTCACTGATGTGCATTTCAAGTGCAATTCTGCCGCTTGAGACGAAGCCATTCCCATGATGCCCCTGGCACACTATGCCAATCAGTTTACCATCACTGAAGATCTTTATCATTTCCAATCTATTGTCACACGGCGTAATGATGCCTATTCGAAGAAGAGAAAATGTGAATCGCAGATTTATATCGTATATTATCAAAGTTTGGATTGGTGATGTACCAATACTATAATATTTGTAAAGCTGATAAAATCGCGAATCATATCGCTTTACCACGACTTCACCCATAAGTCTCAGTACACTGGGTTCTGTGTTGCTTAAATATCGTAATATTACTCCTTGACATGTAAGGCTTTACCCCAAATCAATTATACCTTGCTCTTACATACACTTCGCTCCAAGGCTAGGAAAACGCGTCAGATAAACATTCCCCCTAACTTCATATGTATATGTCACTATATAACTTTTATCATCTTAAGCTGTCTGACGACATACACAGTTTTACAGAATGATGAATACTTCTCAGCTCTAATGTATCACCTTGTACTTTACCTGAGTGGAAGTCAGGTGAATACGTCGGCCAGGGCATGTCGTCTTTCAACCAGCAGTTCTTACTTCTGGTATCAAAGCCGTAAGACACGCATGCATCAGTTTCATTACAAAGCTGACAGCATTCTTCCACTTCATTGACCTTATGAGCAAATCCATCGTTTATGTCTGAGCCATGTCTTCCTGTGTAAGATTCGATGTTGCAATCTGGATCTGGAGATATTAGTCTACAAACGCTGTAAAATTCTACCCGTATGCAGCAACATATATAGTATAAAACACATCAATGACCTTCAACGTAAAATGCAGATTTATGAAAATTCAACTCAATCAAAGAAAACACTCAAAAGACTTGTTAAGTTTATCTAAAAGGAACCAATCTAGCTGCACCTATGCAAGCGGTCGATATCGCATAGAAGACCACCAAACTATGAGAATGACAGAAATAAAACAGGCCACAGCAGCTCAAAGGTCAGACTTAAAGCCTTTTAAACTACCCGCATTTTGATCACACTTACAGTCATAACAACAACAATAACAAACAAAATGAACGGACAACAAAAACAATCAAACATAAATACTTACATAAATAACGCACAAACTTGTCCGCATAGCAACGTACCTAAACACACACACTGTTCACACATAAGTACGTACATGAGCTACATCCTACCTTGATCAATCTCCTCAGATAAAGTGATATCTGTAAATTTTACCTATGTTTGGTCGTAAACTCCGTCGTTCCTGATATCGATCTCGTATTTTTCTTTCACAAGTTCGGAACCGTTCGGGTAGGCTCTGTGAGAAGACAGTTTACCACCCCTTGCCTTTGTTTCATCATCTTCCCTGACTGCAGGGGACATAGTTAAGTAAGTTATGAGTGGAATTGTGTAATAGACCAAATTATTTTATAGAAATGAAAAGATAGCATAACACTACAGTTGTCAAGTCAAGGTTCTGATGGTTGGACAAAGGCAAAGGATATCCGCATTATCGTGTGACTTTTTTATAGACTGTTGTGTTGCTTTTAATGGTTTAGTAATGGTTTTAAATAGCGGGTTTTGATTTCCAAAAAAAAAAATCATGTAATAATATGCAATTACATCAGTAAAGTGCACTGTACTGTACTGTACTGTACTGTACCTGCTTTACAATAGTGTAATGTACTGCAGTGTACCACTCTGCACTGCACTTTGCTGCATTACACTGTATTACAGAGTACTGTACTGTACTGTACTGTACTGTACTGTACTGTACTGTACTGTACTGTACTGTACTGTACTGTACTGCACTGCACTGCACTGTATTGTACTGTACTGTACTGCACTGCACTGCACTGCACTGCACTGTACTGCACTGCACTGCACTGCACTGCACTGCACAATACTGCACTGCACTGTACTGCACTGCTCTGTACTGCACTGCACTGTACTGTACTGTACTGTACTGTACTGTACTGTACTGTACTGTACTGTACTGTACTGTACTGCACTGTACTGTACTGTACTTTACTGTACTGCACTGCACTGCACTGTACTGTTCTGTACTGCACTGCACTATACTGTACTGTACTGTACTGTACTATACTGTACTGTACTGTACTGTTGTGTACTGTACTGTACTGTACTGTACTGTACTGTACTCTACTGTACTGTACTGTACTGTACTGTACTGTACTGTACTGTACCTGCTTTACAATAGTGTAATGTACTGCAATGTACTACTCTACACTGCACTTTACTGCACTACAATGTATTACATAGCACTGTACTGTACTGTACTGTACTGTACTGTACTGTACTGTACTGTACTGTACTGTACTGTACTGTACTGTACTGTACTGTACTGTATCTGCTTTACATTAGTGTAATGTACTGCAGTGTACCACTCTGCACTGCACTTTGCTGCATTACACTGTATTACACAGTACTGTACTGTGCTGTACTGTACTGTACTGTACTGTACTGTACTGTACTGTACTGTACTGTACTGTACTGTACTGTACTGTAATGTAATGTAATGTACTGTACTGCACTGCACTGCACTGTACTGTACTGCACTGCACTGCACTGCACTGTACTGTACTGTATTGTACTGAACTGCACTGCGCTGCTCTGTACTGTACTGCACTGCACTGCACTGTACTGTACTGTACTGCACTGCACTGCACTCTACTGTTCTGTACTGCACTGCACTATACTGTACTGTACTGTACTGTACTGTACTGTACTGTACTGTACTGTACTGTACTGTACTGTACTGTACTGTACCTGCTTTACAATAGTGTAATGTACTGCAGTTTACTACTCTACACTGCACTTTACTGCACTACACTGTATTACACAGCACTGTACTGTACTGTACTGTACTGTACTGTACTGTACTGTACTGTACTGTACTGTAGTGTACTGTACTGTACTGTACTGTACTGTACTGTACTGTACTGTACTGTACTGTACTGTATCTGCTTTACAATAGTGTAATGTACTGCAGTGTACCACTCTGCACTGCACTTTGCTGCAATACACTGTATTACACAGTACTGTACTGTGCTGTACTGTGCTGTACTGTACTGTACTGTACTGTGCTGTACTGTACTGTACTGTACTGTACTGTACTGTACTGTACTGTACTGCACTGCACTGCACTGTACTGTACTGTACTTTACTTTACTGCACTGCACTGCACTGTACTGTACTGTACTGAACTGCACTGCCCTGCTCTGCACTGCACTGCACTGTACTATACTGTACTGCACTGTACTGCACTGCACTATACTGCACTGTACTGCACTGTACTGTACTGTACTGTACTGTACTGTACTATACTGTACTGTACTATACTGTACTGTACTGTACTGTACTGTACTGTACTGTACTGTACTGCACTGCACTGTAATGCACTGTACTGTACCGCACTGTACTGCACTGTACTGTACTGCACTGCATTGTACTGCACTGTACTGTTCTGTACTGCACTGTACTATACTGTACTGTACTGTACTGTACTGTACTGTACTGTACTGTACTGTACTGTACTGTACTGTACTGTACTGTACTGTACTGTACTGTACTGTACTGTACTGTACTGT
>LD346549.1:9150-20951 GCA_001465055.1 Ptychodera flava
CGTGAGCTGCCAAATTCCGGATAGGTTTGTACGAAATAGGAGAGACACAAGAGAAACTATTATAAATGATTTTATTTTTTTTAATTCACCGACTTGAACCAAGTCTAGGATTAACCATAATTATCACACAAGAGATTACGGAAGCTACATTTAGATTTCGAGCCCGTACAGATGAAACCTCAGCTTCTTATCGATTTCAAGTCCTGGAGGCCTTACGAATACGATTCCTTAATGCAGGAAGTAACCAATGTTACTACGCTTACACGCAGTTATTACATTTGTACCTTAAACAATAAGACGAAGATATAATAATGAATCATACCGTGCATGCACATTACACGACATTTCAAAACATCTAATGAAAGATAGACTACACGCAGTCATTTAGTCAGGAAACTTATCAAATGTAGTAAATACAGTATGTTCGAGTGACAAATGGCAGCCATCTCTGTATTTTCTCTATTGGGATAATAAAATTCCCGAGTTTTACAAAGCTAAGCCGTTCAAACTTGATTTCTACCATAAGCTTCAAAATAAACCTAACAAATCGTAGGCCAAAAGGCCAAGGGAAAATTGTAAAAGCAGTTCCGGAGGCGCGTTGTATCTTCAGGTAGTATACGCCTCGATAGTGAAAGAGTTAAACTTTTGCTCAAACTTCCAAAATTAAACTTTCAACCATGCTCTTTCAAAAAACATAAAAATAAAAATTGGGGGGTCACTGTGCAAAGCTTTGAACTATCGAAACAAATTACCTAACATTTTGCGATATTTGAAATTCAAAATGGCCGCCATTCTTGTGTTAACTCTATGGGGGAAATTTTCGATATCTCAAAAACTATGACAGTTAAAGTTTTCTTTATCTTAAAGCTTTAAAATGAGCCCCATAAGAGGTACAGCAGAAATGAATTTTAGAAATGTTAGAGTCCGAATCTCTACTCCCAAGGCGCGTTCTAAAACAACATTGTTTCTTTAAAATTCAAGAAAAATATACTTAGTTTTCTAATGAATAGCCTCGTCATATTCGAGCACATACACATCCCGTTGGCGTGGGCCAGCAGCTTTAGGTCCATCTTGAAAAAATCTAGCTTGATTATTTTGCAGCTTGAATGCGGAACATCTCCTCAATAATCGGGTACACCATCATCGGCTTTCGGGAGAACGAAGAAAACGATTAACATGACGTTGATGGCAATGCCACAGAGTACGGAAGCTATCGTGAATATTCGAGCCGACGCAGATGAGGCCTCTGCTTGTTGTCGATTTCCAGCCTTAATAGCGCTCTCAGCCTATTGATAAAATAGGTATATTGAAATGAAATATTTGAATACATTCAATATGAATATTTTGCTTTCGATATTTGCTTGGATACATTCTTTTACAACTCATATATAAAACCAGTACAGTATTGAAAGTCGCCTGGTTGAACGTTTAATGTACATTATAGCTTTGCTCATGTCAGGTTTTTTAAAGTTACTTCTGGAGCCAGTCTTTGTTTTTGTGTTGATATTTTTGTTTGTATAACATCATTCTTGTTTCTGGATCTTCATGATAAAAGCGATCGAATCAAATGTATTTAAAAACAGGTGTTGTTCTTACTTCTGATGCCTTAAGGATTGCGGCTAATCCAAGGGGCCAACAGCAACAAGCACAAGCCAATACTGCAGGAATCATCCAAGTGTACGGCGGGTTTTCCATCTGCTGTGCTCCATACCTAAATTGAACGTGAACGTCGTTTGGCTGTGGCGCGGTCTGTGGGAAGACAAAAAGAAGAGAAGAGAAGATTGTATCGATTGAGACACACATGAATGTTGAATATGGTGCGCCCTCAGGCGAGTGTTGACTATGATGTGTTGTCCTACCATGATGATGTTGATGATGAATAACTCAGTTTATTAGGCGGGTTAATCGACTGAAAATATGACAGGGCCAACTTTTGACATCGATACACTGTCGGTCAAAAAACTTAAAGCCGGGGAGGACTTTCGAGCAGTTCCACGTTCGAAGCCGTCAAAAACTGATGGTTCAACCAAACTTTGACTACTGACTGGCCTATACATTTCTTAAAAGGTGGCCCGGAAGCCCGCTATAAATTATCTGTGATGGCGACGTTCATTATAAAAAGAGAAGTTGACGAGGTGACATGCAGAGACGCGTTCCCGAAAATGTGGCTTTCCTATCGCAAAGTCAATCCAACGCACGTAAACAACCGTTGGACATTTCATAATCTCTCTTATCTCCATCAAATGATTGTGCAAACCGCAGCAGCAAGTCAGTGGTTTATGAATTTCTAATCTGTATTCCTGTTGATTTTACGTGTAAATAAAAGAAATCATTGTCAATGGATCCATAGAGGAAGAAAAAGAGATCGTAAAATTGAGGTAAAAGCCATACGGTCAAGCTCATCAGTTCAGACCAAACATACCACCTTGTAGTCCAAGTACATTATTCATGTCAAAATATAAAAAAAAACTTTCATATTTTATATACGAGTACTCTCTATTTGGACGACGTGGTGGTCCTAGAAACGACCGTTTGGCATATCCCGGAATGACTGTTTTGTGGCGCGCGCGCGTGTGTGTGTGCAATATTTTGCACGATGTGGGCTCAGGCCCTCCGATGGCTGGCCGAATTCGGGTACAGCTTACGGACAGGAAATGTCTTGCCGTTCGGTCTTCTCTAGCGAAAGGTTTAAATTTATGAAGGGAACCTCCTACAGACAGTTAGGTTATTGCGTCGGTCGAGTTAGGAGAGGCATGATTACTCTGTGAGGCAGAGTATTACCATGGGAGAGAGCACTGGCGATGAAAATACTTCGATCAATCCACAAAGACGGAGAGAAAGGTCGGTAAATTTCAACCGACAGGGGAGACGAAAATATTTCGATTTCAGACTGCGTTGACAGTATCGGTCACTGTATCTTCAACTTCGGCGTCGGTCACATTTGTTGCTCTAATATGCCCTGACTTACTTTCAAACATTTGACAAAGAATGAGAACCATGGTGATTTCTAAAATGTTGTACACGATATATCACAATGCCAGATGTACTTGATTTAATCACTTTTTCACATCCTAAAACGATTGGAATTCCTCCCTGTTTACAATGATCGAGTATGAGTAAGAAATGACGACGGCGGTCTATCACAGCCTGTTGATCTCAAAGTCATAGTATTTGCTTTGAGGAGGGATTTTAGTCAGGGCAATAATTTTTCTACGTTGACAGTCGGCAATACTTATAAAAGATTGTAGGTTTGACAAATCGGCTGTTTTTCTCAAATACTTCATTGAGGATTATGAATCACACATTTCTGTTTGTAATACGGTAATGTTGAATTTTCATTGATTTGTTTGTCATGTTTAATGGATCGATACTGCTTGCCTCCGACAATCAGCCGCTTCCCTGCCCTTCGCTTACCTCGGCACCTGTCCTATCTGTCTTGCATCAAGTCCTTCGGCTTGTCAGCGGAGAACTTGTATTCCAGTGTGATGCGGACACTGATCAAAAATTAATTTCTTGCTAATTTGTAAAGCGTGTTTCCCGGTTAGTTACAACCGGTCCGAACAAAAGTGATGTGCAGTAGATATACATGTCATGGCTGATTCAGGGATCATCTGTGTTCGGTCTTGCCTATTTAGCCGTACGAATGGAATTTGAACAGATGAAAGATGTGGTCGTGGTCGTGAGATGAAATTACAGTACTGCACTATTTGTGAATCTTTTTCTCGTCAGTCATTCATTGTATGTACGATTTCTTGTAATCTTTGCTTGCGTTCAGCTGTCTTTGATTTTGATAAATCTCTGCCACTGTACAAAGAGTGCCGCAAGAGTGACCGTACTGAAACACGGCGAAAGACAAGAGTGACTACTGCCATCTCTGGTCACCACCAATGTAATGTGCTCACTTTTGGTCTGAAATACCATTCAACTTTGCCGATACAAATTATTACACGATACACGGAGAAATCACCCATTCAATAACATTCGCAAACAATCGCGGACGGTATCAACAGTACCCGTTTCACAATGATGTCACCAAAGCTACAAGTAGACTGACCACGTGCCTTTTAAGTACGATAATGACGTACAGCAGTATGCGTAGTTCGCCAAGTGAAGGCGTCCAAACATGGCGGTTGGTTCAAATCGCGCGGACACCGAGACAAACATTGAACCATGCCGTAAAGAACAAGAGGGTAGTTTTAGATACCCTTGGAGCTATGTATGGTCACTATTTTGGTCGTCTCGAAAACGGCATGTAGGCTGCATGCCCCTTTTATGTAGGCTATGAACTGTCACTTGTGACAGATTAAGGAAACGATGCTGATGGTTGCCGGCGAATTGTGAAGACAAGCACGTAATACAAATATTTGTCATGCTCATAGATCATACAGAACGGAAGGTGTTATCTCAAGCTTTCTAATCTATCCGTCTCATATTTTTCATTATGGGACGTTATCATAATAATTTATATGATTATAATATCGTGATCGACTCGAGCTGTAATTTGTCAGAAACTCAACTTCAAATTGCCTTGCCTGCCATGTGAGCCTGTCCTCCATATCGACACGCCTATGTTATGGCCAACGAACTCACTAGTACCGTGCATGCATCTGTTAGAGCAGCTGCAGCTCAGTATGCCGTGAAGTCTTACCGGAAATCATGCGTTTCAGACTCCGGCGATTTTATAATAACTGGACTGATGTGCGACACCATATGGACGACTGCCAAGAACAGCCCACCCCCGGTGATCTTGCTTTGAGTAACGCAAGCAGTGGAGGTTATTAGGCAAAAACACCGAGGACGATAGGGTCGATAGATTCAGATTTACACCTATAAGCTATAAAAGCAATATTTTCATGCGCGTTTGGGTAGGGATACGAGGTGCCAGAGTATACAATATAGCGCAGTTTCTCAGTTCTATTGGAGCGCGGTTGATAGATCTGCAAGACGTGCACGTCCGTAGAGACCATCTCTGGCAAAGAGACGTATTTCATCGAATTCAAACGAATGAATAGAACCAGCGTGGGCTGCACCATATACTTGTGCTCCAAATCGTGTACAAGAGTTTTTAATGGTGAGATGGAGTCATGGTTAACAAGGTCAATGAACTCTCCACGCAAACCCGTGTAAAACAGACGAGATGACAACCTTGCTTTTGGGTGATATACAGTTCCTAAGTTGTAAAGATTGAATACCTTCACTTTCTTCGCAACAACTGACGGCCCTTCACCTGAAGTAACTGCATGAAAGTTGATTGGTGAACAATTTTCTGGTGAAAATTTAACGTACATGTATGTCTGTCCCAGCCGAGAGGAAGAGACAAGACAACTGTTTGAGTTAAATCGCAGACTAGGGATACATAGTCCTGTAAATACATCTATAGTCAGAGTCGAAAAGCCGCCCATTTTTATTGTTGATTTGGCATGAAATTTACATAACAATAAAACACAAGTCAGTGGACCGAGGTTTGTTTTATTTATTTATTTATTTATTTATTTATTTATTTTTTTTATTTATTTATTTATTTATTTATTTATTTACATCAAAGGATAGCCTCTTCACAAACACCTATCAATCTGACTTTAATCTTCCATGGGTCCAGCAACATTCATAAAATACTCCACGAATCACAATAAAACTAAATAAGTAAAATGGTACAGTATTTATCTAGACAATACTTTTCTCAGAAAAATAAAAATGATCGAAACCACATTCTAAAGCTATAACTTGTTTAATTTTACAAAACGTCTTACACAAAAATTCAAACGTAAGGCCCGATTTTTACAGATTTTGACGACTTCTAGACTGTAAGACTTATGCTTGAGAAGGTGAGAGTATAGCTCTATCTACAGTCCTGAAATACTTTCCCCTAGCTATCATCACCATCATCATCATATCATCATCATCATCATCATCATATCATCATCATCATCATCATCATCATCACCACCATCAGTACTCATTACACTATATTGATTTCATCGGTTCTCTAAAACATCCTGTCGTTTTACTCAACACCTTTTTTCCCACGTTTAAACCGCCAAACTCACCCAGTAGATGCCTTACCGTATCCAATGCCCCCTTGGTGAGCCTATACTCTTCCATTTCGCAGCTCCTCCGGTTACCAATTTTGTAATCTTGTGTTCATAACTATACTTACATGTCACCGGTTTACAATTGCATCTATACATAACTTGTAGTGCTATGTATAAGTAGTAGTAATAAAAAAGCACACTCCTTTAACTTAGCCTCCTTCAGTTACTCCGCGACGATGCTGTTCTATTTAAGTCTCAGACTGTTGGGAACATTTTATACAAAATCATTATGGGATCGTTGTTTCACATTCACCAGTGACAATTTTTTTCCAATAACCGTCCTTCCCCATCCTAAAATTAAATAACTCTTCCCATCATTGTATATCATTAGGTGCCTCAAACGGCAATATTGCAGAAGCTAGCGAGGTGATCATCATATATAAATATAGGATTACGTTTTATTTCAATGAATAGATCTTAGTTACGTAGAGTAACAATAATTATCACACAAGAGATTACGGAAGCTACATTTAGATTTCGAGCCCATACAGACGAAACCTTAGCTTCTTTTAGATTTCAAGTTCTGGAGGCCTCACGAATACGACTCCTTTATGCAGGAAGTCGTAATCAATGTTACTAGGTTTACACGCAGCTATTATATTTGTACCTTAAACAATCAGACGAAGATATAGTTATGAATCATACAGTGCATGCGCATTACACGACATTTCAAATCATCTAATGAAAGTTAGAGTACCCTCAGTCATTAAGTCAGGAAACTTATCAAATGTAGTAACAGTATGTTCGAGTGACAAATTTTCACCTGATATTGTAATTTTTAAAAGACACAATTTTTGAGCTGATGCGTGCGCATGTTCGGTGACCACGTGCATTCATTAAATGTTCATAAAACACAGGCTTTTTTGAAGTTCAGTTACTGAATCGGGAGACGTAGATATTTAAAACACGTGCATGACAATCAATTGCTGTTAGGGAGTAAAGCTGTATAAGAGATTATCCTGCACAACTTCATAAAGCTTCTTCGGAGCGTATGCGCATGATCTGCCACGGTTATGCTAATCAAACAATGTACATGCAGGGTACTACCAGTCGGCCCGGAATCATGAATTTGATATGAAATGGTTTTTTAATCTATTGACAGCCTAAACATCAAACAACAAGGGGGGAAGTCACGGAAATTAAAAGGAAATCAGATTAAGAGGAGCGGCGTACGATTTAGTGACGTACGATGAATGCGAGCGGCGTAGGTCATGATGAGAGTTATACACTCATTTCAATGAAACTTTAGCTACATGTATTATGACATTCAAAGTTAAGAAGTTTCCAGACTTTTCTTAAATCGAATAGACTACCACATTCTTGATCAATGCGAGTGAACGACTGATGCTCCTTGATGCCGTTTATGTGACCGCCCACCTTTCAGCGACAGCTCGGATCGTAACCATTTAAGTCCGATACAAGGAGTTACCATCCTTTATTGCAACTTGAACGTGTTTATTGAAAAGGGGATGTCAAACATTCACATAACATGTTGAGTCTTTTTTCAGGGCAGGAAGTGAAACAAGTGCTTCGAACTATAGTTTCTTACAACATTCAATTATTCAAGTTATAAAACTGCTGAAATATTCTGTAAATTAATTTGTCAGTGGTTGGAGAAAATTCTTCAACAAATTTATTGATCAAAAGACATTTATGATGGTTTTTAAACAATTGGAATGCAGCTCACATTAAAATGGATATCTATCGAAAATCTAAGTCTTGCAGTTAGGAATACCCGGTGTGTAAGAGAGGAAAATAACACAATGATCTAATGTTAAAACAAACCCCCCAAAAACAGAAAAAAACAGCTTAAGGTAGTGCGCGCCTCAAGGCTTAAACTTTTCCTCAAGATTTTTTCAAGCAAACTTTTAACCATTCTCTTTAAAAATCAAGAATGAGGATTTGGGATCATCGTGAAAACTTTAGTATTAGAGAGTAGATTACCCAAAAGTAAACGATTTTGACATTCAAAATGCCGCCATCTCTATGTTTTCTCTGTTGGGATAATAAAATTTACAAAGCTAATCCATTAAAACTTGATTTCCACCATAAGCTTCAAAATGAGCCCTAACAAAAGGTAGGCCAAAAGGCCAGGGGAATATTGTAAAAGCACTTCCTGGGGTGCGTTGTATCTTCAGGTAGTATACGCCTGGAAAGTGAAAAATTAAACTTTTGCTCAAACTTCCAAAATAAAACTTTCAACCATTCTCTTTCAAAAACAATAAAAATTAAAATCGGGGGTCATCGTGCAAAGCTCTAAACTACCGAAACAAATTACCAAACATTTTGCGATATTTGAAATTCAAAATGGCCGCCATTCTTGTGTTAACTCTATGGGGGAAATTTTTGGTGTCTGAAAAACCATGAGAGTTAAAGTTTTCTTTATCCTAGGACTTTGAAATGAGCCCCACAAGAGGTACAGCAGAAAAGAATTGTAGAAATGTGAGTCTGAATCTCTGTCCCCGAGGCGCGTTCTACCTTAAGATAACAACATTGTTTCTTTCAAATTCAAGAAAAATATATTTAGTTTTCTGAATGAATAGCCTCGTCATTCGAGCACATGCACATCCCGTTGGCATGGGCCAGCAGCTTTGGGTCCATCTTGAAAAAATCTAGCTTGATTATTTCGCAGCTTGAATGCGGAACATCTTCTCAATAATCGGGTACATCATAATCGGATTTCAGGAAAACGAAGTAAACGATTAAAGTAGCGACGATGATGACGATGCCACAGATTACGGAAGCTATTGTTAAATTTCGAGCCGACGCAGATGAGGCCTCTGCTTGTTGTCGATTTCCAGCCTTAATAGCGTTCTCAGCCTATTGATAAAATGGGTATATTGAAAAGGACATATTTATATACATTCCATTGAAAAATTTTGCTTCTGATATTTGCTTGGATAGATTCTTTTACAACTCATATGATACCAGTACAGCATTAATAGTGTCTATTGCACGTTTAATGTACATTATCTCTTTGTTCATTTCATATTTTCTAACGTTAATTCTTGGACCAGTCTTTGTTTTTGTGTTGATATTTTTATTAGTCTTACATCATTCTTGCTTCTGGATCTTCATGATAAAAGTGATCGAATCAAAAATGATTGAAAACAGGTGTTGTTCTTACTTCTGATGCCTTAAGGATTGCGGCCAGTCCAAGGGGCCAACAACAACACAGACACGCCATTACTGCAGGAATCATGCAAGTGTTCGGCGGGTTTTCCATCTGCTGAGCTCCATACCTATATTGAACGTGAACGTCGTTTGGCTCTGGTGCTGTCTGTGGGGAGACAAAAAGAAGAGAAGAGAAGGAGATGGGATCATTTGAGACAAACACGGCAATTGCATGTGGTGCGCACTCGGGCGAGTACCGACCAGTTGACTATGATGTGTTGTCCTACCATTATGATTATCATGATGAATAACTCAGTTTACCCGGCAAGTAAATCGATTGAAAATATGACAAGGGCAACTTTCGACATCGATACACTGATCATCGGCCTTTGAAATGTTGGTAAAAAACTGTAAGTCAGAGAGGGGTTTCGAGCAGTTCCACGTTCGAAGCCGTCAAAAACCGATGGTTCAACCAAACTTTGACTCCTAGCTGGCCTAGATACATTTCCTTAAAGGCGGCCCAGAAGCTCGCGATAAATAGAGATATACTGCGATGGCGACGTTCAATATGAAAAGGAAAGTTGACGGGGTTACACTCAGAGACACGTTCCCGAAAATGTGGCTTTTCGATCATAGAGTCAGTCCTACGGACGTGTCACCCAGTTGGACATTCGGTAATCTCTATACCTCCATCAAATGATTGTGCAAACCGGAGCACCAAGTCAGTGGTTTATGCATCGCTAATCTATATTCCTGTTGATTGTTCGTGTAAGTAGAATAAATCATTGTCAATGGATCCATAGAGGAAGAAAAAGATATCGTAAAATTGGGGAAAAGCCATACTGCCAAGTTCATCAGTTCAGACCAAACGTTCAAAGCAAATTTACAGCACCAAGGTACGTCTCTATCTTCATGGCTACATGTTCATCACCACACATTTATACTTTACCCAACTTGTAGTCCAAGTACATTCATGTTAATAAATATATTAAAAAACTTTCATTTATGGTATACACAAGTATTCTCTTTTTGGACGACGTGGTGGTCTTAGAAACGACCCTTTGGCATATCCTGAGAATTACTTTTTGTGGCGTGTGTGTGTGTGTGTGTGTGTGTGTGTGTGTGTGTGTGCAATATTTCGCACGATATGGGTTCAGGCCCACCAATGGCTTGACCGAATTTGGATACAGCTCAAGGACAGGAAATGTCATGCCGATCTAGCGAAGGGTTTAAATTTATGAAGGGAACCTCCTACAGACAGTTAGGTTATTGTGTCTGCCGAGTCAGGAGAGGCACCGTTACTCCGTGAGGCACAGTATTACCATTGGAGAGGGCATTGAGGATAAAAACACTTCAATCAATCTACAAAGACGGCGAGAAAGGTTGGTAAATATTGCGCTGACAGTGTCAGTCTCTGCATCTTTAACTTTGGCGTCGGTCACATTTGTTGCTCTGATATGCCCTGACTTATTTTCAAACATTTGACAAAGAATGACAATCATGGTGATTTCCAAAATGTTGTACACGATATATCACAATGCCAAATGTACTTTGATTTAATTACTTTTTCACATCCTAAAACAATTGGAACTCCGCCCAGTTCACAATGATCAAGTATGAGTAAGAATGACGACGGCGGTCCATCATGGCCTGTTGATTCTCAAAGTCATAGTATTTGCTTTAATGTACTTGTAATATAAGCTGTTAAGGAGGGATTTAGTCAGGGCAATAACTTTTCTACGTTGACAGTCGGCAATACTTATAAAAGATTGTAGGTTTGACAAATCGGCTGTTTTTTCTCAAATACTTCATTGAGGATTATGAATCACACATTTCTGTTTGTAATACGGTAATGTTGAATTTTCATTGATTTGCTTATCATGTTTAATGGATCGACTACTGCTTGCCTCCGACAATCTGCCACATCTTTACCCTTCGCTTACCTCGAACACGATTGGAACTGAAAGGAAAAAAGAAATCCGTACTAAGGTAGTTCGCGTAAGGTAATTTAGAATTTCCTTTTATCTCTACGGGTGAAAAACAATTCCCAATTCTCACACAACTAAGCCAGTGAAAATTATAATTAAACCTGTAAGCTTCAAAACGAGCACCCACAGGTAGGCCAGAAGAATAATGTAAAAGTCCGAATATTTGACTCGGAGGAGCATTCTACCCTTACTAGCCATTCTTCTACATTCATTGTCACGTTTTGCATTGGATGTTTATAAAACAAACGGCTTGTCATGGTACATAATTATAAAATGTGATTAAAAGAACAGTACACCAGACTATAAAACGAAGAGAGAAAAATTGCTTGCCCCTAAAGGAAGAAGAATCGAATAATTGGACAATATAATATTTTAGGGCAATGACAAAAGAAAGAGATCCTTCGGGAGCCTGAATATTTTGACATAAACCGGGCCGTTCTGTCTTTATCCAACAATAAATATTTACTTTACCATAGCGAGTCATGGGCTTTCCGGGACGACTGCATGGCTTGAGGTGACAATGGCTTGCTGTTTCAAGGACTCGGAAACAATTTATCTTCATTACTCCATCGCCTAGCTCTATTTACAAAACCCATTTCTCTTTCTA
>LD346549.1:29104-41416 GCA_001465055.1 Ptychodera flava
TTCAAATTTGGTTCAAACACACTCATTATATATTCATAAAAATATGAGAGGAATTTTTAAAACGGTAAAACGCACTTTCCTGAAGCTCAAAACACTCCCGTTTTCGCAAGCACGTCAATGCCGCTTAGCACCACACAACAACAACAACACAAACTTTGCCGAACATACTTTCGCTTGACAGTCGGCGAAAATCCGAAAATTACCGAAGGATGCATGATCGGCACTCTTCGGAAAAGAGAGGCGACAGCAACCTGAGGCGAGGCGAACATGGATGGGTTACGTAACCGCTTCACGCCTCAAACAACATCCGTTGCGACTCTGTCCATGTTTCTCTGTGATATTGGTTTCACTACAGACTACAACCAGAAGTAAGAATTCTGTATAATCACATTGGTCATATTGTTTCATATGTTAGTTCGAATTTTTGAGCCCAATTCTTGATAGAGATATGAAGTTAAATCTGTATAACATACTACTGGCTCTTTTATCGATAACAGCGACCATAAAATCATGTTGCTGAAAATTGATGTGCCTCCAGCAATTGCTCCAAAGTTGCTGAGCCGTAATATGTCAGGGACACATATTGCCACAGACATTTTTCTTTGCCTGTGATACTGCATAACATATCAAGCCAAGCTCGTTCAGATATGTTTGAAAGTGGTTTATCGGCCCAGTGGTGGGCATTTTTTACTCGGCAAGCAACCTAGAAAAATCCCACGGTGAGGGCAGGGAATATACGTTCAACATGTGGATGTTTGCCGACGGCACAATCTTGGAAATTAAGTAAGGAGGAGTGAAGCATGCGAGACCTTTACGAGAGAGCAGTACAGCTCTCATTGAAAAAATACGTTGGCAAGTGAATCAGTTCTTGTGACAGTTTTCTCGAGAATGGCCTGTTGTCTGCCCCTGACGTACGCCGTAGACTGGTAACTAGTGACAGGTTTACGGAAACGAAGATAATGTTGGTACGTGAAAACAAGCACGCACTGTACAAATATTGCGGCTCAACGAGGAAACTATACGGAAATAATTATTTTAGGATATTTTCCGGGTTTATCCTGGTCAATTTTTTTATTTGAGACGCTAAATACAATCCCTCTATGCGCTCAATCAAGAACTCAATCAATGAACTCACTCTATGGCGCTTTATAGTTCGAACCTGTTACGTTGTTGTTTGGGTTTTCCGTGTTCCCCGATGTTTAAAAGAATACAGTTTGCCTATCCGCTCCTCGCTGCAATTGAGGGGGGAAAATGCCCGCCCGCTTCCGACAAATCGCTTGCCAAAAAGTAGAGGGCATCCCTTTATCATAGAGTTGAAACCGAGCTTAGCGTAATGACGCTTCGTGATTGTAGTGTCTTACCAGCCTGGTCGTCTCGTTGTCTTTAGCTGACAGATTAGGTACTTGCTCAGTAAAACGAACGACAAGAGATTCATAGTAATCAGCAATTTTGTATTCACTTTCTTTGTCTTTTATGCAACAATTGGCAGGAATTGTCGAAAAAAGAAAAGGATGCTACCTGAGCCTTTAAATTTTGCCAGGAGACTGATTTTTTCAATCTTTCATCTCGGGATAAATATTTATTTTACATCGTTATACCTGTTTAGTTTTGGCCGTTTAAACATTTGCTTGTCTCCCGATGCAAAACTCAACGTGTCATTTTATTGGTTGTAAATATCAACAACTTTCGCGCCGAATATGCAGAAATTCCATCATTGTTCTTGGCTATAAGATATCAATATTACATAAGTCAGGAAAGTAGGCAAATTCGACTTTGCTTCCAACCTCAAAAACTACCGAGCCTGGGAGTATCTTTTGCCAAAAGGTTGAGTCTTAATTGTGTACAGTTTAGTTTCCTTGTTTCCATCAATCATCCCATTTGTCATTTACGTGTTAAAAATGGCATTGTTCCAAACAGACAATTCAATCGGACAAATCATAATGTACCTTCTCACAGACAGTCATGACGACAGTCGCATCCGATTATATAAGAGACTTAAGTTTTTGAACTCATTAAATTAGGAAAATTCAAAGACTACTGGCTCCTGCCCTGCTGGCTTCTAGCTCAACTTAGACTAGTTGGCTGTGTTGACATGGCCTACGAGGGTCACATAAACACAGACTACCTTCCCACAGGGCTACAATTATTGCAACAAGCTTGCTCCAAATTTCTTACCTGTAAAACGGGTGTGGTCGAAGCAGAGTAGGCTGGCGGGCGTTCATGTATAAGCTGGTCGCCGTTTAACAAAGGCTCTGCTAAGAAGAAAAAAATAAAAACAGAAAAATAGATTCTGGTAGCTACATTATAAGGAAAGCGTCTCGTTAATGGAACTCACGAGTCGATTAACTACCGTAGTTTTGGAGGACATGGGGAAGTTGAACTTCCTGCAGTAGAAGTTCCACAAAGGGTTATAAGAAGTAAATGTTGCTCCATAAAATAAAAAAAGGGAAAGAGGAAAGAGAATTTTGCGCTATCTTAGCAGCTATGGGCGAACAAATCTTAGGCTCACCTACCCTTTTCGAGAGACATGTTGAAATCAAGTGGTTCGAGAGCTAAACTATACACGTCCTGCTTCTTCGTCAGTGCGCACCTTTATTCCTCTTTCGTGCGAAGCAGCTTAGTCTGGTTTCCCGTCCCTTTCTACGGAAAGGGTTAGGTATGCGCCATTCTATTCACACGGCACTGGTTGGACGACATTATGGAACATGTTGATTGGCTAAGGAGAGCACCTGCGTCCGCTGCAGTGTTAGGCCTATATGTTGTTTCAAATTTCAAAAGCAAACAAAAAACTAACTCGATTCTGTCATTCGGATGAAGTACGCTCTGTCACAAATAAATCACCTCGCATGACGTTTTGCATAATGAAACAGATTGATTTTTGAAGACTTGTGTAATGTTCATGTAACTGCCCACCCTGCTTTGTTGCTTAGTTACTGTCAAGGGTGCAGTCATTTCGAACATTCCAGCCCACGCCGCCCTGGAAGATATCCCAGAATCCACCACTTCACCTTCGCTTCAAAAATGACGGCCATCTAGCGATACCGCGGTAAAAACGCTAAATTTTCAAACTAATATTAAGAGCCACTGTGTATTTTCTAATAAACTCATTTTCACGCCTACGACATTTTAGTGCCTGATGTACAAGGCAGTGGTATTTTTTTACGAATTTTCATTAGTTCTACGCGTGAATTTTTTGATCGAAAAATTGATGCTTTGTAAAGTTTGGTCAAACATCAAATGTAATCACTTTTCCCCGGACGTTTTTTGATGAAAGTCATATGGTCAACCCGGTCAATGTAGTATCATTCGACTCTTAATGGTACGAAATGTGTCAAACTGTCATCCGACCCCTATCGACCCCTAGCGTTTTCACGTAATGGGGGCTTTCTTTCTGCCTACTTTTAGCGATTTTCTAAAATGTGGACGCCTTATGTAAACATAGCCAGGCCGTCAGGCCTGCAGTTGAGGACCGGCGCAGCAGGTCACCTCGACCTCTGTCCGTTTCGACCCAAGTGATTCACACCCTCTTGTCGTTGTTTGTGGTCAAATCAATCCCGGTGCCTTAGTCACTTCGACCTCAGTCAGTTTTCATGTTACATGTACCTGACAACGTTTTACTGAGTACATTATGCAACTTGTTTCTGTGAGAAAAACTGCTGGCTTCGCTACAACAATCCACGGGGCTGTGAACACTCTGATACTTGTGGGAGGCCTGGGGTACCCCGGCCCCATTGTCATTGCAATTGTCATTGCAATTGTCATTGCGTGATTCCAGCCTGACATCACTGGCCACGCGCATCCGCCATTTTGCACATACCCAGTACGCGTACACATTTTGCAACCAGATGACATGACTCCCCAATGCGCGTACTCCCCCTATCCCATTTTGCCCAAAGTCTGGGCAAAATGGCTGGTGCATACCTGACCCTTTTCGTTAGCACAGCGCAGCCAGCAGTAGAAAGTGGGCAGGGAACCTAGACTCTCTCACAGCCCCTCGTCCGCTACGCAGCTCTGTCCTCAACCATATGGTGATGCGCCCTCAGTGGTCTTTCTAGCAAGCAAGGCTCACCGGGTTATAGCGTAGCGGAACTTGGGTTTCCCCGTGAATTTCCCATCCCCGGCGTTATTCATTAAAAAGTGAAAATTCCTCAACGTTATCCTCTTCAACTCAAAGCTCGGTACCTCAAGAAAACTCGAAATCCTACTCTGTGTCTGTCAGAATTTTGTTTCGTCCACTGTAACCTAAGCTCCTGATGGAGGGGAACACGGAAGTAGTGTCCATCATTATGGTAATAAAATAAACAAAAAATTGTGTCAGGACATATACAGTGAGCGTGACCCCATGAAATCGTGAATGTTTGTGTCAATAATCCACGCAAGCGTGAATCTTGCATAAAACATTAACCAGTATGCCTACACTTCACTTGACTACCGAGCATTTTTGATAAAATCTACCGCTTGCTTGGCATTCAAACTGATTCAACCGAGATCTTTACAAGTAAGGCAATGTAGTGTTAGGGTAGACCTCCCTGGGTAACGGATGTCGAGCTTGTCGAGGATAACCCAAGCCTTAGCGCCATACTACGAGAGTTATTGTATCGTCGTGCACGGATTAGTTAGGAAGTTTGGGATGAAATTGAATGAAAAATTGTGTGAATCTGACCCCGATACTGTCTCTGGACTTGTGTCTGACGCCATACTGACGACCAGACTGTCTGTAACAGATAGTATAACTTTTTAATCTTCGGTGATGTTGTCCCGAAGCCGGCTTTGACCCAAGAGGTGCAGGTTGTCAGGCAAGACCTCGAGCCAATGCTGACGAATGTGTCAAGTAAGGTGTCAGCTGAACAAACATCCAGTAAAATATGATCGAAGGTTTCAAATTCGCTACAATAGAGTGGTTATATCTCATACGGGTTCTCGTAGGAATCCAGACAAAATTGTTTGACAAAATTGAGGGCGAGATCGATAGTCACAGCCTTGTTCACTGGCAGTAGTCATGATCCGAGCCATGTACAGGAAACAGCATGGGTAAGTTCGTGACGTATATCTGTACTTTGCCACTTCCCCGTAAAATAAAACAAAAGTTTACTCTTCTCTTAGAAATCACTGAGCATTGATTAAAAAGTCACTCCATTTCCATGAATCTTCGCACATAGGAAACTAAATTCACGTGCCTGATAAAATGCATCGTCATCATGTTTGATTTAAAAATAAAGGTTTGTGCCAACAGGAAACTATTCATGAAGAAAAGCGGTGAGTAAGCATTCATTTTTCTTTCATCTGCTTAATTCAGGGCCCTGTATTATATTACCTAGCACGGTTACCATCATACTTATCTAGTGAATCCTTTTAAATTTAGTAAAACTTTGAAGAATTGTAAAAACCTCAACAAGGCAATGACAGTTAATTACTTTTCATTTCCAGCGATTTTAAGGTACATGTAGTAAGCGCTTCGAAAGTGAAATACTTACACTTTTGCTCAAACTTTCCTTAAAGAATCTTTCAACCATTTTCTGTCAAAATCAAGAACACAAATCGAGGATCACCGAGCAAATTTTAGTACTAGAGAAACATCTATGTGCGTTAACTCTATGGATAATATTTTTTTGCGATTTTCGAAAAACTACATATGTAAGACTTAAAATTTTTCTTACACCAAGAGCTTTAAAATGAGCCCTCACAAGTTGTAGATCAGATAAGAATTGTAAAAGTTTTAGAGTTCGAATATCTGTCCCCGAGGCGTACTCTACCTGAAATCCAAAACTCTACACTCCGTCTCATTAAATAAGAAAGTAGTTTATAGACTTGGTGGAAAGTTGAAAATATTGTTTTATTTTATTGTAAAACTTAAAAGTTTGTTGAGGATACAGTTCATTCGACATGAGAATGGGTTGCTAAACTGTAGCCTATGAGTTGCTTAACTGCAGCCTATTGAAGAGGGTAAATGCGTATTAAATATACATTTGGGTTACATACGATGTCATGCATATCTATCTTTTGACAAATGTAATGTGTCGATAAAGAAAAATAACAAAAGATCTGATACGCCTGTAGCATTCAAAAGCGCGTAGGACTCGCACTAAAACTTGCAAATAAGTAGTCACTTTGGCAAGTAGCTGTCGTAATGTGAAGTCGAGGCGAGGTGAGAATTTGCAACTATTTTAGTGTTCATATTAATTAAATGAAAAATTCACAATTTGTTCAATCAATCAATAACTGATTGGTCGCGGATTAGCTTCGATTTCACTGCTCTCCTAAAAATTTCTTATAAGTAAGGACAACACAAGGACGTGTCACGGCTCTTCGATAGTTCCCACTGTGCAAGTACCCGGATGATGGAAGGCGCGGCGGTACTCGATTGGCCCTTCAATGATATATATAGTTCACGAAAAATGGAGGATAAATCGTCCGTTCGGCGACGCTCAGTCGGCAACGACATTTATGATGATCGACAAAAGTATGATAATGATGCCACACACAACGGCAGCTACGGTGAAATTCTTGGCCATTCTAGAAGCGTTTTCAGCTCTCGGTCGATCTCCAACCACAACAGCATTCCGTACCTACAGGTAAAAAATGTAAAATGAAATGACTTTTCATATGTCATTGCATTTATATATAGTTGCATTTTTTGCCCATATCTTTTTTCTATTTATATTTATGGTTGTTATTACATTTGTATTCAGAACATGACGTCATTTCAAAGGCAGTAACTGGTAGAATCTAGTAGAATGTTCTGAACGACACGTCCTGAATGCAACCGACGCCTGAAAAAATATTCCACCGAAATTATTATCATGAAATGTGGGCGTTATCGACGGCAAAATGCCGATCCCTTAGTTTTTCACAATTAAACAGGCATGTCTATTGCACCTACGGAAGTACATTGTCGCTCGCGATTGCGACAAACATGTTCAAGTGACCGTCCATAGTGATAGCGCCCTCTCTGTTGAAGCTAAAGAGTATACATAGCAGAAATTCAAAAATGCTGGGTGTTTGACCATATGCCTTATACGTCTGAAAGCCACTCACGGGTAAAGAAAAAATCTAATTCATAGTAGCATTCACACTGAAAACTTTCGGTTTCGTGTAGGAACAAGTGTCTGAGAATGTAAACTCAGTGGAATTAGGCTAGTACATGAATGTCAAAAGCACACGCAGAGTTACAAGTAAAGCGGAAGTCGTCAAACCCATGTAAAAAAATAAAAAGTGAACGTGCGAGAATCTCTTCCTAGTTCAGATTTGCCACTAAAATCAGCATGATTCATGCAAAACCTTTCCTAGTGCCTTAAACATATGGTTCGGCGATATAAAAATAGACAAAGCCGGTTAAATTTATTGCGCGCAAGTACAACACAGCAATTTCATTATTCCAGAATATTTTTTGTCGTAAAAGGTGTTGTAGGTACTTTTATGTTTGTTTTTATTGTGTTTTTATATTATTTTTCTTTTGTTTTACTTGTTTTCATGCGATGTCGTTTTTTCCGTGATTCAGCCTTTCAAAATAAACATCTATGCAACCTTTGAACTCTGTGGTTTATTTCTTGCATGGATTTCTTACGTCTGAAATGTTTCTCTGTGGCTTTTTTTTGAATGAAATCGAAAATGATTGTTAAAGTAGAATAAACCTCGGGGACAGATAGTCAAAGTCTCGAACTTTTATGATATTCTTTTGACCTACGACGTGTGAGGCCTCATTTTGAAGTTTAAGGGAGGGGCAAATACAATTTTTATTAGCTTAGTTTTGTGCGCTGTGTTAAATCGATAGATATAACACAGCAATAGCGGCCATTTTGAATTCCTAACATCGGTAAATATTAGATAATTTTGTTTCTTTAGTACCACGGTGACCCCGTTTTTTCTTCCTGATTTTGAAAGAGAACGGTTGAAAGTTTACTTAAGGAAAATTTGAGCAAAATTTTAAGTCTTTCAATTTCGAGGCACGAACTAGATTGACCTTTTAAACAAGTATGTTCTGTTCTTATAGAACCCTGTTGTTGTGTTCACAGTGATCAATATTACCAACAAAGTAAAACGTAACGCTGATCTTACATCAAGAGCTTTGACGATAGCAACCAATCCTAACGGCCAACAACAGAAAATACAGGCCAGTATGGAAGGAATCAAGAAGTCAGGTGGTGGGTCGTGCATCGGCATTACATGATGTTGATGGACGTGAATGACCTGTGCTTGACCTGCCACTGGCTGGGTCTAGAAAAAAAGAAAGCGTAAGTTGTATGATAACTGTACAACTCAACGATGTGAATTATACCTTTATATACGTTTTGTTATCAATCTCTATCAATCCACCTGTCTATCTATTTATCTATATATATATATATATAGATAGATGGATGGATAGATAAATAGATATAGATATGATGCATCATATTTATATATACAGAACTCTGATAATCGCAGGATGCATGAAGTAACAGGTATTATTTACTTTTTATTTGAAGTAATTTGTTATTTGACTGTGTTACTATTTCCCATAGGGACATCAGTATACTTATATATATATATATATATATATATATATATATATATATATATATATATATATATATATATATATGTGTGTGTGTTCGTGTTGGTAATTACAATGCCCGGTTCTAAAAGCAGAGCGGTATAAATAATTACAATACAATTTACTTCAAGTATAAAGTAATAACATATGTGACTTAAGTTTCATGTATACTACAATCTTCAGACAGAAAGTCTACCCGTCTGAAGATTGCAGGATGCATGAATGAAACTTGAGTACAGATATAACAGACATTATTACTTCATATTTTATGTAATTGAGGAACGTTGAATGTGAAATGCGATGGTTATTTTACAAGCTGTATTTGTTTTCATTTACCGTAGATAACTACTACAATTGTCACGTCCTATAATATTATTGCTCTGCAGAAATACATGGAGTATATAGAGATAGATATCAGGGAAATATTGTTTATTAATCGCAAATGTGACGAAGACGACCAGAAGACAACTCTGCGATACGTCATAGCATTGATGCTGATCTATTTTTCTTTTTCTTTCTTTTTGCCGTGCAATAGGGCGGAGGATAGAATTTTTTTCCAACTTTCTCCACTGTATTCCTGCAAGTACATGTATGCAGTTTTCACTGTGTAATGAATTTGTTGCAGTGTACTTCTAACTAATATTTATAAATTCCACTGCATGTATTTGTTTCCCTGCAAGATACCCGTAAATATAGTTAAGGCCATAATTGAGGACGTGGACACCTCATGAGCGACACTTTACCCTTCTCTTGTCAGAAGAATATCTCAATCGGATAAACAGGCGTATTTTGCTACGGCAGCAGAAATACCATTTATTCTACAAAGCCGGTACTAGTTTAGATCAAAATTGCCAAAATTTGTATGACCTCTGAAGACATCCTGACCGCAGCCACAAAGTGAAGGACTTTGGATAATTCACTGTGATCGAGATTGGTAGCTATGGCAACCTGATTATGATTATATATGTACCCTGTTTGCGAAACGTTTCTCCGCTTGTTTGCTCAAGTGCGTTTATCACTATACTGTATACAAATGGGTCATTTTTGTGTCGGTCACGTGAGCTGTGTGATAAACAGCACAGTGATATGCAATTTAAATGTGACGCAGCCATGGAACGATGTTACGTTGCCTACAGGTTGCAGCAGAGTGGGAATGCTAGAACCGAGAATGCTGGAACCGAGTACAAAAAATTCTGATGACGTTTATAGAAAATCCTGTTTGAGCGAGTTTTCAGTTGAAAGCAGCAGACTACACTGGATTCTCTTTTACAATGTCGCAGGAAGTTTAGAATGGAAAGCAGACAATACCATAAATGTTGCTTTTGGAAGTACTTTCAATAGCGTTTTCGCTGAAAATGTTTTCAACCAGGGAAGTTGCAAATAATTGCCATATCCATCACATGGCACTTACATTCCTTCCGATTTAAATATTCCAGGACAGATATAAATGTTAGTCTATATTTGCATAATGCTGTCTACAAAATTATCATGTTATCTTGTCCCTAAATGCCAGCTTGTGTTTATAAATATTCCCTTATTCTGATTTATAGGGTGGATTAAATTCGTCACAATGGGATAGACAGCTGTCCCACCGTTCTTTTCAAAAAATTACCCCCTGCTGTTGACGTTTCCTTTCATCACAACAAACACAATTATTTGAATATTTTAATACTCGAAAAACATTTTTTGATGATTGTGTTTTGCAGTGGAAAGGTGGATCATTCAATGTGTTGCGCAACCTTATTCGAAATGATGTAATGTGTTCTGATTAATGAAATAGGAAACGTCATAGCGGAAAAGGAAAGTCCTTCCACTCGACATTAACAATACCTTTACTGGGTCCTGTGGTGTCGGCGTCGCCTCGTAGGGCGGCGGTGCATAGGCTGGTTGTCTTTCGCCGTCTACCAAAGATGCTGTTGGGAGACGATTAAAAATATACATCTCTAAGTTCAATGAAATCAATTCTTTGCAAGTTTCACCATACTGTGCAGGGATCAAATATTGCGCAAAGCGGAAACTCAATGATATATAGTTTTCCCATCATGATAAACGTACGAGGACAACATTTGAATTGTACTTTTCAATATGGTAGATAATTTTAAGCAGTTTTTTCGTCAAATCGAGTTTCAAGAATAGCATACCTTTCTCCTCGGACATTTTAACAGATATAATTCAGCGCAACCACGACGAATACGATGCGTTTTCAACGCGGAGCGGAGCGGACACTCTCACCAGATGCCAAAGTCTCCGTATACCAGGTCACAACGGGCTGCGTGCAACGTCATCATGGTGGAATTTCCCATGTGACTTTCGTTGTGTGAAACCGGATGACATGTCAGCTGACTATGCCTAACGCACTGTCTTCAGTTTAGAGTTGCCTATGACCTCGCTGAACTGTTTATACCATTAAAAGGAGTCTATTCAACGAAACTTTGACCCCGCCCTGGCCCCTTAAGTGAATTACTCATACTTTGACGTAAATTCTGCATGACTAAATCAAATCTTGTTTCCGTGTTTTGGATTTCACATGAAAGCCTGTGTAAGCAATGCTCTCGTCTGGTAATGGTCCATACGTCAGCATGAGCATGACCATTGGTACGTTTAAACCGTTGCCAACGGGAATGTTCTCACGGTCATAAACAACACACCAGCGCTTGGGGCCACGCGTTATGATGAAAGACCAAACTCATCGCGTTTCTCGGAAGTTTAGCTATATTCCACTACAGTATAGTGCGCAAATTCGCACTGTCTCAGTCTGTTCTCGGTTCGTGTTCAGGGGAAGTTAAAATCTTCGTTTCCATGTTGTTATTTTCGCACTTCAAATTTCCAACTTAAACTTTCGTTGAGCCTGAGGGAGGGGAGTATCGCACGTCACGCGCGTTCTGACGATCCTCGGTCCCTTTTATGTTGTGCCCCTGCTATACATTTTATTACGCTGCACCGGTACCTGGACGCTGCAAACCGCAGAATATTCAGATTGCATCCGGATTAATAATTTTGCAACAGTATTTACTGCTATACAGCCATATGACTATAAATTTCTGTACACTCTGCAGCTTGTTCGCTAATTCATATAGTTCGTAGTGCAGATTCATAGTCTTGTCAAGCGGTATCAGCACAGCAACAGTTGTCGAAAATGTTATGTTTTTTGTTCTGATAAGCTAACTTCCTTGACCGGATAATACTCACAGGGATAGCGATCCAAATGATGGTGGTTTCATCTTGCGTAACAATTACCGTATCGTAAAAAGTGATGAATTCACGCAGAAATTGGTCCAGCATTGATATAGCATGTATAGTACGCTCAAATATTTATGCATAACAAGGTTTTGCTAGCATAATAGAGCCCGTTCCCCCCCCCCCACGGACCGTGGATTGAGCCAAGTTACGCTGCAGACTAACCTGCAATCCAAAGAAGACACTGCTGCATGTCATGTAGTCGGCAGCACCGACTCTATTCCACGCATGACAATGCAATCATACATAATTACAATGGTAAAATGGTGTGTTTAGAAAAAAATTGTGACGTGGCGGATGAATTCAATGTACCCTTCACTGTGATCGCATTTCACTAGTTTTCTGTCGACCATCAGCTGTCTCTCTGACATGCGATCAACTGCTGACATTTGAAAGTGCAGTGTGTTCACTATAAAACGTACATTTTGTATCAATACAACAGCAGTATTATCGTGCTAATATCATGTGCGTCTGAATCTCCTCATTGGAGGGCAATTATCTGAGTAATGATCTTTAGAATAAAAGCTTCATGGTGATTCGTA
>LD346549.1:41841-84444 GCA_001465055.1 Ptychodera flava
CCAACGAATTGTTTATTGTTAAGGATTACTTAGACTTTGGTATGATATTAAATTTAAAGGGTCAAATGCTATATATTTTGGTTGATACTTTCATTACTTTTTAAAAACAGCGTTATCTGTAAGCTGTAAACTCCGTCTTAAAAACGGAACAAAAATACTGGAAAATACTATCCAAAATTAGTAGAGCTGTAATATCATGTCTGTACATGAGAATGTCCGGCAATACTCGTGTATTTTGCGTGCGTGTGTGCGTATGTGTGTGTACTTGATATAGCTTTTCTGGCGTTCAAAATGACATTCTCATTAAATCCAATTAAATTCAAAACTAAGTGCGTCGCCGTAAAGCAGTGTACACGGTGTAATGTTACCGAGAATACCTAAGAGCATGGAGAGACTCGCATTTTCAGGTTTGCGTTGTCATTTTTTAAACCTCTTCTTTGTTTTTACGGGTTTTTTTTTTCATTTCAATTGTACAGGTGTGGTTTTGATGAGCGCGATTGAAATATAACCAACTTTGATCGCGCTGAAGCAGTTAAGTGTACACTCCACCGTTTGAAAACAGAATGCAACCAGTCAACAGATGTTACGTTGTTTGTCACAAACTCGTAACAATGCACACTGAGCGCACTGTAATGGCACCAGCGTAATTACCCTGGTATATAAAAATCACTTATTGCGTAGCGAAAGCGAAACGACAGGCCTGTCGGTCATTTACATAGGTTGCGAATATGCGTGTCCGAGGCTGGTGCCCTGCCATATTTCTACCGCTGGCTGCGCTCTATTTTCGTGAGCAGCGCAGCCATCTTCGATTTGTTAACAGTTATATCGAAACACTAACCATATTTGATTTGTTGCCGTTTATATCGAAACACTAACACGAGTTACCGTAAGTGCGCAGGCGTGTAAATTCACAAACATTTCCTACACCATGAGCGGGTAAATGACGTCATAAAACAGACACAGGGGTGCAACTTGATACAACATAATTATAACATTTAAGCTTTGAAGGTAAGTTCATTAACACCTTTTTGAGAAACAATTTGGGATTTAAGGTGGTATGCGCCTTGAAAGTGAAAGACTTAAACTTTGCTCAAACTTTCCTCAAGGATTATTTCATCAATTCCCTTTCAAAATCAAGAATAAAAATAAGGGTCATCGTGTAAATTTTGTACTAGACACAATCGGTGTGTGGAGGGACTGCGTACTAAAGAATAGAATTACCTAAGATTTACCGATATTTGAAATTCAAAGTGGCAGCCATCGCTGTGTTAACAGTATGAAAAAATTAAAATTTTCGATTTTAGAAAAAGTAAGACGGTAGAAAGTTTTCTTACACCACGAGCTTTAAAATGAACCCCCACAAGTGTTAGTTCAGAAAAGAATAGTAAAAGTTTGAGAGTCAGAATATCTGTCCCCGAGGCGCATTCTAGTATTTTACGGGCGTATATAGTTTCTGGAGTATTGCGTATTGTCTTGGCGCAAATTGATAAAGTTTGTCAACGTAAATCCAGTTTGTATAGGGAGCTGTTGCAAAGAGTCCCCCCAAGCCCGTCGTTTAAGTCTGGTTGTGAAGCGTCATGATGACAACAAGCACCAAAGCTATGACGACGACACCACAGATGACGGCCGATATGGAAAAATTCTTCGCACGTCTTGACGAGTGCTCGGCCCTCACTCGGTGTCCCATAGACTTGGCCCATGTCTGTGCTTTGTGAATGTTTGAGTGGGGTGAACGTCATGATTTGTATTCTGTTTTCATGTATTACATGTGAGTGTAGGGGTGAACGCGATGAAGAAGAGATTCACCTGGAATAAACTAACTACTGCGCAGACTCAACGGTAACGCGTTCAAGTTCGATCGTTAGGAAAACATTACCTGGGCTGTTAAATTTCAAATAGAGTTGTTGGACTGGACTGACATTGGACTGACTGCATACGCAATTGTTTGAAATGTCGCCGTTGGTGGCGACATGACCTACATGTATGAGGACACTGCATGCACCTTTGATAACTACCTTTTGTCTGCGTTGGAAAAATGTGCCCTGTCCTTGCGTCTTCATAGCAGGGCACAGCTAGTAAGAATCAGCGGTGCACAAAGTCGTCTTTCGTCCAGTACAGTCGCAGTTTCATGCAACAGCAGGTAGTGAACTAACGTTATCAGAGCGAGATACAACAGTACGTATGTATGCATTGGATTTGGTATGCCAGCATTAATTTCAGTGCAGGGTAATCATTCGCTTGTCTGACCTAAATCTAAGTGCAAAACTTGTCCAGTTGTCGGCGATTCAAGTAATACGCCCGACACGTAAAAGATGTCTGGCCATCACAGCGAAAGTAGTGATTTCTGAAGAAGAACGGTACAATCCTCAACTTGAATGTCAGAGAACTGACAATAATTGCATTCGGTCGAAAACATCAGCCCATTCTTCTAGGCTATCAGTGGTGACTTTTTGAAGGGTCAAACTGCCTCTGACAGCCATTACAATTGTCCTTTGATCGTTTTGCCACAGCTACGACCCCGTACTCCTGTCGACAGGCTTGAGGATATCAACAGATTATTTATGGTCCAAAGACAGACAAGCTTTGCCGAGCAAAATTCGAACTCCCATTTATGTTTTTAATTTGCCGTTTGACCATACCAATAGTTTTTGGAATACTCGTTTTTTTTCTTGACGCACGTATCTGCAAACAAGCCATATAAAGGATTCAACTACCGTTTTCATAATTCACTTCTTTTGTAGAACGAGATGAATGATTCCAAGTCATTTCCTAGGGCCATCCTCTGGTCAACGTACAGAAGTGTATCGACAGCATTTGAACGATCGATTCGGGAGCTTGGGGATGTCATGGTTACCCGTGAAAACTTCAGCAAAGCGGCTTGTTTTGGCGAAGAACGCATTGCTTTTAAACGCTACCATGTTGACGAGCCTGTACCCGGTTGTAAATTCAGCGATATTAAAATACTTCTGGAGGGCACCTTTCCTGGGTATCGAGGTGTTTTCATGAAGGAAGTGGCGATGGCTTTAGTTCTCTCGGGGAAGATTGATTTCGTACCCGATGGATTCAGTCATGTATTTCTGATACGTAACCCAGTCAAAGTTGTCACTTCATTTTATATGAGTCTTATCTCAGAGCAGCTAAGCGGGGAGAAATCCGAAACTGTGTCTAATGAAGCAGGTTTCGTTGAACTATGGGAGTTGTATCAATATATCAGAGATATCAAAGGTCAAACGCCTATGGTTATCGACGCCGATGATGATCTGCTTTGTAACCCAGCAACCACGATGAAGAAGTTCTGTGATTTTGCAGGGTTCGAGTTCAAAGAAAGTATGCTTCACTGGCAACCCGGTCGATTAGAAGACTGGTCCTGGGACGATGCCTGGTACGGCACAGTGGTGAAAAGCAGCGGATTTATTACAAATGAAAAACATCGTGTCTCTGAGATAGATGTCTCTTCATACCCAGAATACGTCCAAGATGTCATTCGAGACTGCCAACCATATTATGAGAAACTGTACAACCTGAGAGCAAAGCCAGCGTAGAGAAAACATGAACAAAACACAAACGTACTCTGGCAATCGGGGTGTTGATCACGTTTTATGACAAATTCGAAGAAGTCGTTATGCGACTTTTATTTTTTTGACCACAGTATGATATGAAAAGTATTAAACCGAATAAATAAAGCAATCTATTACTTTGCTTCAAAATTTGCTTGCCTTTGGGTCAAAATTTTCTTATTTATTTAAACATCGTTTTCTCCAAAGAAATATTCATTTTACATCTGGTATTGAGAATGTCAGAAATATAAACTGCAGAATAGATAAAGGGGCGTGGCACGTTGCACAGTATCCTATGCCAAATATTACTTTTTTCGCAAAAAGACGACCCAACACATATTTCATATCAATCAAGCAAAGAATCGTTTCGAGTCCCCCTTTAAGTCATTTAAATGCCCGTATACCCTTGATATTTTCAATTCCCCCTCCCCCGCCAATCCCCATTAAAGAGGTGTTCGCTAGTAAAGGCTTAATTCTCGCTCTGTAGATATCTGTACTATGTTTCAAAGAACATTGTAATGAATGGCCGAAACACAACCGCAAATATTTCATATCTTGCCGTTGGTGGCGTAAGTCATGGCCTTAAAATGCACCGAAGATAGATGTTAACTGTAACAGAACCCTTGGAATCTTTGGAGCAGGATACAGCTTGTGGCGGTCAACGGTGAAAGTCGTTTTAAGTTCATTGCAATCGTACAACTACCCAGTAATTCATCGACTGATTTTATTGTCGAGCGGTACAACAAAAGGTATGTATGCTTCAATACTAGAATTAGCGTTTTAAGTTCATTCGCTGGTCTTGTAGATCCAGCGACAAATCTCGCCTGGGACTTTCACACTTTACGCTCAAGGTTATATATATTATGTGGTTTGTAGACTCGAGGTGACCACGGCGGAGGCCATGTTACTAAAAAAAGAAAGACATTAATTCACGGTGACCATTTTGTCTTTGAATGTTGAGGGAAATAAACATTGAATTGGATTCGTCCTGACATCAGCCCATCGTTCTGGGCTAGCTATTTTAGGGACTTTTCTGAGGGCTATTTAAATTCTGCTTAGGATGTGGTAGTGCAAGGATAGTTGGGATTCCATTTTGACAGATTAAATGATATCCTAGCTTTATAAGGCAAAGAGAACTGTAACCTTCGAAGACCACTTCATTCTTCTAATAACTTAGCAACTGATTCGATGGCGTGAAAACAGTTTTGGATGATTTTCCTTTAAAATGATTGTATACTTACCTGCGAAAAAATTAACATCAGGTGGCAATAATGCGTATAGGCATGACATATTATTTCATATTATATATTCCAGAAGAAAACATGAATGCTTCAAGTTCCGAGTCATTTTCTAGGGCTGCTCTTTGGTCAACTTACCGATGTGTATCCACGGCGTTTGAACGATCGATTCGGAATCTACAGGATGTCAAAGTGTATCATGAACACTTTGGCAAAGCAGCTTGTTTTGGTGAAGAACGCTCGGCCTTTACGTCACGATACCATGTTGACAAGCCTATTCCTGGCTTCAAGTTTAGTGACGTCAAAGGTCTCCTAGAGGGCGCTTTCCCCGGTTATCAAGGTGTCTTTTTGAAGGAAATTGCGATTTATCTGGTTCAGTCTGGGAAAATTGATTTCGTTCCAAATGGATTTCACCATGTATTTCTGATCCGTAACCCTGTAAAAGCTATCATTTCCAATTACCAGTGTCTTCTCTCCGAAAATTTACTGACAGAGTTATCCGAAGTTTTGCCAAACGAAGCAGGTTACCGTGAACTGTGGGAGTTGTACCGATACATCAGAGATGTCAAAGGTCAAACACCAATGGTTATCGACGCTGATGATGATCTGCTTTGTGACCCGGCAACCACCATGAAGAAGTTTTGTGATTTTGTAGGGTTTGAGTTCAAAGAAAGTATGCTTCACTGGAAGTCTGGTCGTTTAGAAGACTGGTCCTGGGACGACGCCTGGTACGGCACAGTAATGAATAGCAGCGGATTTATAACAAATGAAAAACATCCTGAGGAGAGTGCCTCACAGATAAATGTGTGTTCATACCCAGCATTTGTTCAAGATGCCATTCGAGATTCTCGACCCTATTATGAGAAATTGCATAACATGAGAACAACTCATTTGTAAAGAAATCTTGGAAACAAGTGATCGCTGGTGGCAGTCACGATATTAATTCTGTCACGTTAGATTGCTTGGGCGGCTTGTATACGATCATCTCCAGTTAGAAGTGCCAGTTTACTCCAAACTATTTGCTCAGCCTTATTTACCACTAACAAGTCAACAAACTAGGTCGCTAACAATGTTGGGCTTGAAAAGAGACTGGTCAAAGTGCTTGTACTATCTATTGTAACTGCTTAAACACGGAAAGTCGAACACTTGTTTTATTTGTTTATCATAAAATTATCGGTATCAACATAAACACCTGATTAAGGCAATAAAAGCGCAAATAATTTGTATGATATACAGTTTGACTCTGTTACATCTCTTAAAATATGTATTTTCTACAACGGTCCCCTCTCTTCGACAGACCTACTTGCATTCATACATTATCTTTCATAAACTGATGTCATCTGCACGCAGTCTTCTCTAAGTGCGTCGTGTTCCGCATATTAGGGGATTACAACCACGTTTCACATCTAGTATATGAAGCTTACCACCGTAGTATCTTACGTAATATTTAGAACATATTAAGTGCATGTGACTACCAGCAATATGTAAAATTCACAAAGCCGATACAAACTCTACATACATTGCTATATTCTTTCACGGTTCACTGTATGTCAATCATTGTTATATTATAGTGTTCAACAATCATCGTTAAATGTCAATTATCTATGCGCGGGGTATCAGCGTATGCCATGCGCGCCTGTCATCATCATATCATCGTCACAGTCATGTACGCTAAGCGTGAACGCCATTTAAAAGTCAGGGGCACTCTTGTCACCGATATCTTGGTATTTCAACCGTACGTTTATGATTTAGGCAATACCCAGAAAACTGTTTTCAGAGGGACCGTTTCACACCCCCCTCCCGGGGGTGCTCGGATAGAAAGGTGTACGGTTATGTGAAGACCAAATGGGTCACATTTGTACTAAAACATTAATCTACTTTTATTTATAATATCAATTGTCCTTCTTTCATTTAAAAAATCTAAACAGGGGTCAATAACAAAGAAAATGTCCACAATATGTGAAAGAAACATGTTCACATATACTAGACTAACAAAGTAACAGATACTTTTCTATTATTTACGAGTAGTAAAACTACCCTTGGCATTGTTTATATCTTATTATATGACCTTGTCGTTCTGGCCAACTTCAGTTTCTTGACACGGTATCTGAGTTGCTTAGGACTTGATGAAGGTGTTGTGCTTGTGTTTTTATGATTTCTTTGCTGAAACATTACATGTCATACTCTCGTACAACGATACAACCAAAAAGCTGTATCAATTAATATCAATAACAGTGCTCAAAGGACGACTTTGATTGATCTTCATTAGCATAACTATGATATGTGTTATTATATTCTAGCTGTACAGTAAATGTGATATAGCGTACTCGATCAGAATTATTTGGTATTATATCATACCAGTATATTGACTGCACAAATGCAGCGATCTAATTGGTCGAGAAGTGAAATGAACCGTGGTATATTTGCTGTATACCACGGTTTGCACACGCGCGAGCTTTCGGCGAGAGAAAACTATTTTGACGTTTCATTCCAGAATTTCAATATAATACTCTTATGATATAATAGCAATAAATCACACCCAGCGACTGTATACCACTCGATTTTGACCAGTTCACTTCGTGTATGCTATCGCTCGCGTATATATGTCGTGAGCTGGTCAAAATCTCGTGGTTAACCGTCGGTCGGTGTGCTTTATTGTTTAAATACATAACTGGATATGCAAACAAAAATAACAATTCGTAACTTTTGTAGACAGACTATTGAGTTCACTGGTTTGTCATGTGAATCTATTGTAGAATAACAAATTGCCAATTTGAAATCTTTATTTTAGAATCGGAAATGAAGTTACATTTCATACATAAATCTGTCATGCATGCTCACCTCAGATGGAGAATCAGTGCATAGTATTGTGAATATCCAGGTTGCTAGAAGGCTTATGAAAAAAAATGCAAAGTCTGATGTACATAAATAACGAACTCTACTTTCGAAGAAACAACTCTAAGAACAAATAACAAAAATCGGGTTGTATGTTGCTTGATAAATTACAACGGTGAAAATATATTCAATAAATGATTGATCCATTAATTGAATCATTGATACGTGAATTTTTAACAGAATAATGATTAAAATATAACATTACACACACGCACACACAAAGTGGTACTGACCATTATTAAAATTTGATAAAAGACAGGTTCACTAATGGCATCAGCAATGATAAATAAAATTCATGTACATGAGTTAAACGTTGATACCTAAACAAGGCATAGTAAATCGTGTTCTGACATAAACAGAGGGATGGTCCCTATACTACTATATTTATTTGTTCGTGTTCAGTGGCCGATAGCTCACATGACACTACCTAAAATATGCTGCAGTGTTATGCCTTTTAGATTCTTAGGGTTACATGCTGCAAGATGACGAAATTTTTCGCAGTTGATAGAAATAGTGGAACATTTTTGCTGTTGGTTACAGCATGGCGGTAAGAAGGAGAGACGTTCTACCTCCATGACTATAGGTAGTCGGCAGAACGTCTCAAACGATGTTGCTGTTGTCGCCATGATGGACTCTGTTGCTTAGGTATATAATATCACCTGAACAGATTTCTCCAACTAAAACGGAAAATAGATACTCATTTATCGATACAACTATAAATCATAATCACAATCAAGTTCACATATTTATTCCGCAAAATTTATGACCCTTTAATGTTTGTTGAAAACTGTTTACTCCAGCACTTCCGGGATATGCTAAAAACAGACCGAGGAAATTACGATCTGAAGAGCGCAGATCAAAACAGAACGACGAAATTACAACGATCGCGAACGAAACAAATAGGTATGTATGTATTCAATACTAGAATTACCGTTTTCATTCGCTGATCTTGTACATCCAGGAATAAATTTTGCCTGGGACTTACAATTAAGCACGTTACGCTGTAGGGTATACATAGCCTATCGTTTGTAGACTCGAGGTCACCACGGCGGAAGTCATGTTACTGAAAAGAATGACAATACACATGTTGACTTTGAATGTTGAGGGAAAGGCTAGGCTATTTTTAGGAAATTTCTGAAATGAAATTCCTTTGACCTTGCATCAAATTTTGCTAAGTAGGTCACAGTGGTTGAACAAGGATAGTTGGTATTCCGTTTTCGTTTGGGTAGATTAAATAATATACTGGTCTTGTAAGGTAAAGAAAATGCTAATCTCTAAAGATCACTTCCCTATTATTAAAACGCGGATTTGTCATGACATCAGCCCATCGTCCAAGGCTATTTTTATGAAATTTCGGAAAAGGAAATTCCTCTGACCTAAAATCAAATTTTACTAAGTAGGTCATAATGGTAGGGCAAGGATAGTTGGTATTCCGTTTTCGTTTGGGCAGATTATATAAATGATATCCTAGTTTTGTAAGGTAAAGAAAATGCTTATCTCTAAAGACCAATTCTTTATCATTAAAACTTAGACTGCATTCACAAAAAAAATGAGGGGGCCGGAGGAATTTGGTGTGGTGATCCTAACATTTTTGCGGTAGCAGAGGGGGGACTCGAAAGCTTTGAAGTTGCTCTGCCTATGGGGGCCTGAAAATTTGACGTTGCCAATGTTTAGTGACTAATTCAATGAAACATTTTAATGTCATCCAATAGTTCTAATGTTAGTAATAATTAAACAAGATCTAAAACTATTTTGTCGCATTGCATTACTTTTTTCTCGAAAATATCGAAAAATGTATTAATTTTCGTAAAAACAATGAAATAAGTAGGCCTAGTATCGGGGCAGAAGCTGCAACTGGTGATAATGTTTTTCAATATTTATCACCATTGTATTATATGCAATATACAAAATACAATTTCTTGCTGTCTCCCTACAGCATGGCTGAAACACACAGTATTATGTTTGTCGACAAAAGCCTGCATGTTGAGTGATAATTGAATTATAGTCCAGACTGAAAGTCATTTGTCAATGATACAAATGCGGGATACATATTCACAGGCTGTGTTGGCAAGCTGAATACCGGACAGTTTAACACGCTGTAGGGAGTAGAACAAGAATGCAGTTGTATAAACTGAACAAAATTATTGTCAAAATTATCAAAGTTAATACAGCTAATGTCCTGCTACTGCCTACGAGCAGTGTCACTGTCACTGCATACCAGCAGTGCCAGAAATATCTGTGTCGCTGAAAAGAGTTCGGGTCATTTGACGCTCATGACAGTGAAACATACTTGTACACAAGATCAGGCCAGAAAGTAACACATGGAAGACTAGGAGACTTGAAAGTTATCAGGGATTTTGAATTCTTGCATATGAGAATAATCAAATATGAAAAACAAAAAGATGGGGTCATCGTTCTTAATCTTCTAAATTTTCACATTGTCATCGTAAAATAATGCTAAAGTAAAACTTTGTACCGTAAAGAATATAATTTAAATGAAAAAATGTGTGACTAAATGGAATTATTCTAATTTTACAATTTTACAATTATTACACCGAACTTTCAGAGATTACTTTATTTGATGGAATATTCTACCCTCTCAATATTGTCAATTTTGGAAAACTTATAAGTAGCATCTAATGTAGACTTGAACACGGTCCGGACTGTGACTTGAATTCACAATTTGCATACGCTCTCATGATCGTCATTTTGTGTGCTCTTCAGCAGCTGCCATTGACCTGGTCAGAGTTGGATAAACTCAAGTCGGCTTTGACTGATAAAAAAAAGTCCACTGATGAGTTTAAATTGAATCAAATTAAGAACTTACCTTACGAATATGGTTCTACAAAGTGCTAATAACAGGTAGTGTTGAACATCTGCGAGCAGAACTGCCCGATGCATGTTTAGTGTTTCCTTGCGTGCATCCCTAATAAATAAGCTTATGCGGCTACATGAAAATGGGAGGGTTACTTGAAAATTTGTCATCATACAGACGAGGGGACTTGAATAGTTTTGAGGGTAGTGATCGCGATTCCTCCAGTCCCCCCCCCCCTCCTAACCGCTATTTATGGACACAGCCTTAGTGACTGATTCAATGACATAAATACAATCCGGAACTTTTGCATGGAAATTCATCTGTGTTGGTAGCCAATTACAGTCAATTGAACTTTTGATCTCAACACGCTAGATTTTAGTCACTGAAATTTTCGGTTGCAGCACGACAACCTTCGTCAGCAGAATAAGACGGAGGGATTAACAGAGAAGAATACAGAAAATTATACCCCACCACTGAGACCCCACTAAAATTCTTTGGTTTGCCTAAGGTATATAAACAAAATACTTCACTTAGGCCGATTGTGAGCCCTCAGTCGGATAAACAGATCATCATGTTGTCAACTCTCAGCATTTTGCCGAATGTATGCAAAATAGACGGGTGGAGGAAGATGAAGAGTTACGATCCTATGACGTCACTGCACTATTTACATCGATTCCAATAGTTCTTTTACCGGTTCCATGATGCAGTGCGCGCCAGGGTATACCAAGCGTACGTTAGGCATAGAACTTCTTAGCCGTAGGGTACACGCAGGGTACGTTACTCATAGAACTCTATGGCAAATTACACCCAGGCCTATATTTTCGTTGCTGATGGGTAGATTATACACGGGGCATTAATTGGCATTGCAAATTTGTGTCATTCTTCTATAACAATCCGTTGTACAAAACAAAGCAACATGTTTTCGCTGTTTTGAGCTTATATACGCTGTTTGATAACATCACTGCAATGCATTGTGGGATAACCGGGAAAAGGTCTATAGACAAAGCCCTTGGAATCATTCATCATAAACTGGAGAAAGACATTACTCTTGACAAAAGAGCTCACCTGTCAGTAACGCAAGTTGTCAAACTAATGGATGTCTGCTTACGTTGCACATATTTTGTATACAACGGAGTATTACTTACAAATTCACGGAGCAGCAATGGGTTCACCCGTGTCGCCTATTGTTTGCCATTTGTATATGGAACATCTGGAACAGATAGCTATTGCTACTGCGCCTCATCCCCCATTGTGGTGGTTTAGGTATGTGGATGATACGCACACAAAACTCAAGAAGTGTCATGCCCGTGAATTCACAGACCATCTGAGTACTCTTGACTCTGATATTAAATTCAAAACTGAAGGTGAAGAGAACGGTCGCTCTCTTTCTTGGATACCTTATGGGTAGTCCAAGAAGACGGCTCTATAAATCTTAAAATCTACCGCAAACCTACGCATTACAGACCAGTATTTGAATTCCATGTTTAATCACCCGTTACAACATAAACTTGGAGTGATACAAACCCTCTTCAATCGGGCAGAGTCCGTTATTACCGATGTGACTGATTGTGTAGAAGAAAAGCTACACATCACACAGGCTCTCGCGAAATGTGGGTATCCATCATGGACGTTCAATCGTGTCAGTAAACAGAGTAAACCGAAAGCGACCACCTTAAAAGCACGAAAAGACTTCGTTCGCAAAGGACAGATTGTTCTACCGTATGTGAAGGGTATTTCTGAGGCCCTGAAACGGACTTTCAACTCCTACGGCATAATGGTTTGTTTCAAACCTATTCAAACACTACGCCAGTTACTGGGTGCACCCAAGGACAAAACTGCCAAGAAAGACATCACTGGTCCTGTTTACATGATTCCGTGTCAAAGTCTGGCTGATAAGGGCCCCTGCACACAATTTTACATCGGTGAAGCGGAGAGATCTCTAAAAACCAGATTAATTGAACACCGGCGCCCCAGCTCTACAACATCGGAGGTTTCCCAACATATCAACACTGAATCACCAGACCACTTTGTGGACTTGGAAAAAGTAGAAATTCTTGATAAGGATCCCCGATACTTCGAAAAGGGTGTCAAGGAGGCGATATTAACCGAGTTAACCAGCCATCCTTAATAGAGACAGTGGAAGGTACAAATTACTAAAAGTCTATGACCCGATTTTGATGTCATGTGTCCGAAAGGTCACGACATTGAGATCGGGTTATTCTGCTGACGAAGGTTTTAGTGCTGCAACCGAAAATTTCAGTGAGACTAAAATCTAGCATGTTGAGATCAAAAGTTCAATTGACTGTAACAATCAGGAATGTTTTTTAACAATAAATATATACTTACCTGCGACCAACTTAACCTCAAATAGAAATAATGCGGATAGGCATGACATATAATTATGACACCAGACGAAAATATGAATCTTTCAAGGTCTGAGTCATTTTCAAGGGCTGTCCTTTGGTCAACTTATAGATGCGTATCGACAGCATTTGAACGATCGATTCGGAATCTACAGGATGTCAAAGTGCATCACGAACTGTTTGGTAAAGCAGCTTGTTTTGGTGAAGAACGCTTGGCCTTTATGTCACGATATCATCTTGACAAGCCTATTCCTGGCTTTAAGTATAGTGACGTCAAAAGTCTCTTAGAGGGCGCCTTCCCTGGGTACCGAGGGGTATTTTTGAAGGAAATTGCCAATCCTTTTGTTCGGGCGGGGAAAACTGAGTGCGTTCCAAATGGATTTCACCATGTATTCCTGATCCGTAACCCTGTAAAAGCTATCATTTCCAATTATCAGTGTCTTCTCTCCGAAAAGCTACTAACAGACTTGTCCGAAGTTTTGCCGAACGAAGCAGGTTACCGTGAACTCTGGGAGTTGTACCGATACATCAGCGATGTCAAAGGTCAAACACCAATGGTTATCGACGCTGATGATGATCTGCTTCGCGACCCTACATCCACGATGAAGAAGTTTTGTGATTTTGTAGGCTTTGAGTTCAGAGAAAGCATACTTCACTGGCAACCCGGTCCTTTGGAAGACTGGGCCTGGGGAGATGTCTGGTATGCCACAGTAATGAATAGCAGCGGAAATTTATAACAAATGAAAAACATCCTGAGGAGAGTGCCTCACAGATAAATGTGTGTTCATACCCAGCATTTGTTCAAGATGCCATTCGAGATTCGCAACCCTATTATGAGGAAACTGTACAAGTTGAGAACAACGCTATTGTAAAGAAACCACGGAAACAAGTGATCGTACGGTGGCGATCACGATAATTCTTACCCATTAGACTGCTTGAGCGGCTTGTATACATAGATCTCTGAATGACTCTGCCGGTGGACACAATTGCCCCAATGCTGCATTTCGCCCTGTTAAGCGATGTATTCATTGCTCTGGTACAGTGCCTCATGAACTCTACAGCGTGTGGAGGGGTCGCAGTCATAAAAATTGTAATAACTTACATGAAGCTCGGTTACTGAACCAGTCTTTTTTAAGAGTACGAATTTGGCTGAGTGGTTTTAGACTGTCATGTTTTCGCTAGGTGACTGGGTGTCATACGTTGTGAGTGCAAATTTGATCGAAAGTCTACTGAATTAACTGCAAATTCTCTGTCCAGTCATGTTTACCAAAAATCGTTGACAAAATAGATTAATTTTGGAAGTTAAAAGACACTGGTCAAAGCATTTGTACTGTGTATTAAGAAAACAACAAAGTACATGTGGCTGCCTACAAAATGTAATATTTCACTCACCTAAAATATTTCTGTAATATTTCAGCTGTAATATTTCACCCCTAAAAACTCTTGATATATTGTTGTATTCTTTTACTGTCCACTCCGATAGAAGGTGTACGGGTATGTGACGCCCAATTGGGTCACATTTCCAAGGAAAAAAATCCCAAAACATAACATTTAAAAAACCTCTTAATAGGGGTCAATAACATAGAAAATATATCCTGCGCCAGGAAAACGTTCACATGTAATAGACTAAAAGTAAGAAATCCAAATATTTACCAAGGAAATCCCCCAAAAATTGGTCATTTCTGACACACAAGCGTACAGATGTCCTCAACTAGGGGGGCGAGACCTCGTATGTATATAATGGAAATAACCCGCTACCCTCCGTTTTACCGGGTCTGCATGTGCATTGCGACGTAGAAGTGTTGTTGCCATTTTGTTAGTTATTATCGCAATTTTCTTCAAATTGTCGATAGACGACATTGCTATCCTGTCTTACTTAAAAGAAAAATGATTTCTCATTCTCTATCGTATTTTGATGACTAACCAGCCGTATAAAGTTTGTAATATAGAAGAAGTTTATCAAATTATAGCAAATACAGACAATTGCCTTTCCGCAACGCCACATCAAAGAAATATAAGTTTGTGTAACCATAAACAAATTTTGACATAAATCAATCTGCGAAAAATTTCAAAACTTTAAGAGACAGCAAGTCTACTAAAATGCACAGTTTGCAATTCAACATTATTTCTGTTTCTGTTTCCATATTTACTTAGGTCAGAAGTCGAATATATATCTCTCTAGTCCGATTACGACTACATTCAAATGTAGCAATGATATGCAATCCCTATACATCTGACCTCTTTCTTAAAAAATGTCTTATCGTCGCCCGGGACAGACGGCAAATCAGATAGAGACAACAAACTGTTAATGTGAATAGCAAAGAATAAAGAACGTACGTATGTATGTATGCGTCACGTGTGTGTGTCTGTCTGTCAGTATGCTTCCAAGTTTGGGTAATGGTATATTATATTTGGTAAGATACATGGCACTTCTAATTGAGCTTTTTCCGTATACGACGGTCAATCCACGAGAAAATGATCGTATCTCGTTCACTTTGGATTACTGGCAGATAACAGAAGCGGACGAGACACATACAAGAGAACAGATAAACTAGGCTACCGCTCTCAGATGTGAGAAACGCCTGCAACGGAAAAAAGCTGATACATCCTCATTGAACTTTTTGTAGATGCTTTTCAACTTTGTCAAGAAAAAACAAAAACATTTAAACAAAAGCCTTACTGTTTACCAAGCAAAAGGTGTTTTAGGAGTGTATATTGAACCGACAGATTAATCAACTTACTTGTGTGTGTTACTTCTATTCACAAAGAGACCTTCATCTACCATCCTTGAAAAGCTGCAACCACCACTCTGCACAAGCCCTCAAACGGAGAACGATTCAATAGTTCAATTTTCTGTATGAAATATTACAATTACTGCTATTGATCCTTGTCTTGGGTAAGCTCAATGTCAAATTATTTTATTGAGAATGTTTAGGTATAAAAAATTACACTTCAAGATCCCTAATCGATTGCTAACATTAATGAATGAGTTTTGCTACTTTCAAAAACAAACGGAACTTTCTACAGCGAAAACGATCGTGACTCTGTCAAAGTATCTTATCAACTGGTCAATGATGCCTCATTGCAAAAATTGTACACAACTTCGCAATCATGTCATTTTCAGTCAAATATGACAATGACCACGCATTTGCCTTTTCCAGTCTGGAAACACCGCACATTCCTCAAATAAGTCAAATGAATGTATTTAAGCTGAGCGAAACTATATTTAAACCAATTTACAATAAACAAGCTTGATAACAAAATTATGGCAATGTTCATCTGATATGGATATGCTGGATAACATATGTAGCATTACAGAGATCCATTTACCTGATTGGCAGTGAATTTTCCCAAGATATAAGAATCTTCTCCTGAATAAGGATCATTGCCAAGCTGGTGTAAATATATTTGCACGGTTGCATTGTTGCAAGTTATAATGCAGCAACAGTATCATTTTATGTGCCAGGATCTGAACAACTTTGCAGTGGACAATCTAGTAATATTATCAGAGAAATAATGATCATGAATTGTTGAAAAACATTTATATATCTAGTTATAATATTACTCAAAAGTGACAGGAGAATCGAATCTAAAGGGGCTCATTGTAAGCATATTCCATAACCGTAAAAACAATGGCAACTTCTAAAAACCAACTCCAATATTGCTCTAATATGAAGCTAAATAATCAGATGCTTACATAATTCAAGAGCTGATATAATAGTAATAGTTTTTTTACTTTTGCCGAATGTCTCACAACTTCGTACTTACATTAGGTTGCAATTAAACAATATATGCTTCTATTTGCTTAATGCAAGACAAGTAATAGTACTTGAAACTTTCATCCACAGAATTTCCCTTTAGTAGCAGAAGTAAATTTCTTATACGTTAGTAAAAAGTTTAAATCAAACTGTTAGACACTGAACTTATATGGGTGAGTTTACAGCATACTATATGCATGTAAAGACGAATATGTTTAGTCAGGATGCATTTTAGATAGTATTGCCACAACAAAAATGTGATTTTCTCGATAGAAAGTACACATGACGTGGGAAAACATTCAAAAAGTAATCTTCTATTTAAATCAGGCACGGCACCTCTTTAAAATGAACGATGTTCTCAGTACTATGATGCGCTCTTTTGAAATAGATTTTACTGTGCAAGAATATATTTCCTTCGTGAGAATTTAAAAGCAACACTGAATCTGATATTGATATATAATTGCGATGACAAAGTACTTGATATATTTCTATTACTTAGGCTACATTCACAAACCCCTCTAGAGGGGGACGGAGCATTTCAGGGGGGACTTTACACAGTTTACAACATCTAAGGGGGATCTGAGAAAGGTTGACATTACAAACAGGGGACTCGAACATTTATTGAACATCTTCCGGCACTTTCATTCCCTGCCATTTCAATTTTTGGTGCGCCCTACAGGCGCAAGTTATAGGTTATATTAAACAACTTATTGCTTATCCAAGCAGCCACCTTTAGCCAAAATATTTAGTTTGTCGTTATATCTACTTACTCAACCCCTCTGTTGTGCAAAACTGTCCTCTATAATGACTGAAAGTTTCAACTTAACCTTCCATGACAATTTTTGAGATAACATATTTGATGACATTTTCCCATTGACAATATATTTGGTCAACAAATAACATTCTCAAACTGACAATTAATTTGGGTCAAGGTCAGTGTAAACGTTCATGTCGCCGTATGTACATGGTTAATTTTTGAGGACTTTGAAATAATAAAACTATTCAGAATAGTGCATAGTGTCATCAATAACAACTGGAAGCTTCAGGTCAAACAACCTGTGTACATTAATTTGGGAGATGATAACCTATGTGTTATTGGTAGTTTCCTCATAGACTAATCAAGTACATGTATATTAATAATCAAGAATCTATAAATACATAGATTTAGCTAGTTTTGTATTGTAAAAACAATATTAATAGTTTCCTTATAGACTATAATGTATAGTGGCGAAATTCCAAAATAAAATTTCTTGTATACATATCCACGTGTATTACTCTCTTCTTATTAAGTGCAATAATGTCAATTATTCAGGGTCCATATATGCACAAATATTGCAAGTCTTATATTGGGAATAAAATATTCACAGTTTTGTCATAGACCCATATGTTAAGTGGATTTTATATACTTGAAAACATCCAATGTTCAATAAGGACATTATATCAGTTATGAAACGTCTATAGATGAACATATATTACTAGTTCTATATTCATGCACTTTTTACCTGCCACTTTAAGCAAAGTACGCTTAGATGGATTATAACACACATATAAATATAGAAAAATAGCTTGTTTTTACGGGGAAAATGTTAATAGATTGTCCAATAGCCTCCCATGTATTACGATTTGATATATTTGGACTATATTGGTATTGCAGTATAGTACTAGTACTATATCGGCCACATTTTGCCTTCTTTGATGGAGACTTCAAAATCATAGCAAGTCAGGAGGGGGACTTGAACACTTTGTTGGTTTGTTAGGGTGTATTGGAAAAAATCTAAGAACTTTTTTTGAATCTCCCAACCCAAACCCCCTCAAGAGGTGTATATGAATGCCGCCTTACATGTAGTAAAACTAATCTAATTGAATACTCAGCAATATATCATTGTATATATCTTATTAATGGACCTTGTCGTTCTGGCCAACTTTAGTGAAATGGTATCTAGGTTGCACGGGATTTAATGAAAAGGTTGTAGACAGGCTTTTGAGTTCATTGTTTTGTCAGCTGAATGTTTTGTAAAATAACAAATCGCCAAACTTTCATTTTAGAATTGGAAATAATGTTACCTTTCATACATATATCTGTCATGCATGCTCACCTCAGATGGATGCCCCAAAACATTTCCAGGAAAATCCGTATATGGTATTGTGAATATCAAGCTTGCCAGAAGGCTTGGATTGCGTCATCTGCTATGAAAGATGTGAAAAAAATGTAAAATCTGATGCACACAAACAAGTAATTTTACTTTTCAAGAAACAACTCTACGAACATATAAAAAAATCGGGTTTTATGCCCACAGTTACTTCATAAATTACCGTAAGAATATGTACTCAATAAATGATTGAGCTATTAACTGAAACATTCATACTTGAATTAAACGCAACAATAATTATTTTATATCATTACACACATGTACACACAGACAGTGACACTGATCATTATTAAGAATTTGATGAAACAGATTCACTCATGGTATCTGCTATGATAAAAAAAAATAATTCATGCATATATAAGTTTAACGTTGATGACTCAACAAGGAACAGGTATCGTGTTCTGACACGCACAGAGGGGTTGTCCCGTATACCACTATGTTTATCTGTTCGTGGCTAATAACTCACATGACGCATTACTTACAGTAGGTTGCAATTTTATGCTTTTTAGGTTTCCAAGGATACATGCTGCACGCTAACGAAATTTCTCGCATTTGATAGAAATAGTGGAACATTTTTTGCTGGTGGTTAAAGCATGGACGTAAGAAGGGAGAGACGTTCTACGTCAATGACTATAGGTACTCGGTAGAACGTCTCAAACGATGTTGTTGTTGTCGCCATGATGTACTCTGTTGCGCCGCTCAAGTGCTTTAGTTACAAGTTATCTTTGAAAACATAATAATACATCATCTGAACAGATTTCTCCAACAAAAAAGGGAAATAGATACTCATGTATCAATACAATTTTAAGTAATGCTCACTTTCGAGGTCCTATATTTATTCTGCGAAAACTTTGACCTTATCGTTTGTAGCAAACTGTTTACTCAAATACTTCCGGGTTATACTCAAAATAGACCGAGGAAACGCGCAGATCAAAACAGAACGACAAAACTACAGTCCGAGGAGGTTTATTGTCGTGTCGGCCACGGTCGCGAGCTACAATAATAAGTATGTATGCATTCAATACTAGAATTAGCGTCTTTATTCGCTGGTCTTGTACATCCAGCACTACATTTTACCTGGGACTTACAATTACGCACGTTTAACGCTCTAGGGTGCATATAGGATATCGTTCGTAGAATCGAGGTCACCACGGAGCCGGGTCATGTTACTGAAAAAGGCTGACATTTTTACACCAATTTGACGTTGATTGTTGAGGGAAATGGGCACTGAGTCGGATTCGTAATGACATCAGCCAATCGTCACAGGCTATTTCAGGGAATTTTCTGAAAATAAAATTTCCTCCGACCTTCAATACAATTGTACTCAGCAGATCACATTGGCAGTGGAAGGATTGTTGGAATTCTATTCTTGTAAGGCAAAGAACACTCTAATCTTTGAAGATCGCTTCTTTATTATTATGACTTAGTGATTGTTTCAATGTCATAAATACAGCTCGGAATATTTTTTCTTAACAATCATAATATACTTACCTGCGACCAAATTAACCTCCAACAGCAGTATTGCGCACGGGCAGCACATATCATTTCATATTTAATTTTTCAGAAGAAAAGATGAATGCTTCAAGTTCCGAGTCATTTTCCAGGGCTGTCCTGTGGTCAACATTCAGATGTGTATCGACAGCGTTTGAACAATCGATTCGGAGTCTACAGGATGTCAAAGTGTATCATGAATACTTTGGCAAAGCAGCTTGTTTTGGTGAAGAACGCGTTGCCTTTACGTCACAATACCATCTTGACAAGCCTATTCCTGGCTTTAAGTATAGTGACGTAAAAAGTCTCCTAGAGGGCACCTTCCCTGGATACCGAGGGGTTTTTTTGAAGGATATCGCGAGTTCTCTGGTTTTGGCTGGCAAAATTGAGTACGTTCCAAATGGATATCACCATGTATTCCTGATCCGTAATCCTGTAAAAGCTATCACATCCAATTATAAGTGCCTCCTCTCCGAAAATTTAAAGGTAGAGTTGTGCGAAGTTCTGCCGAACTTTGCAGGTTACAACAACCTGTGGGAGTTGTACAGATACATCAGTGATGTCAAAGGTCAAACACCTATGGTTATCGACGCTGATGATGATCTGCTTCGTGATCCGGCAACCACCATGAAGAAGTTCTGTGATTTTGTAGGGTTTGAGTTCAAAGAAAGCATGCTTCACTGGCAACCCGGTCGATTAGAAGACTGGTCCTGGGACGATGCCTGGTACGGCACAGTGATGAAAAGCAGCGGATTTATTACAAATGAAGAGAGTGTCTCTGAGATAGATGCCTCTTCATACCCAGAATATGTCCAAGATGTCATTCGAGATTCCCAACCTTATTATGAGAAACTACACAACTTGAAGACAACGCTATTGTAAAGAAACCAGTCACGATATTTCCCGTCAGACTGTCCTGGCGGTTAGTATAAGTTGATCTCCCAATTAACAGATGTGTATTTACTCCAAATTCTCTGTTAAAGTCCTATGTACAACAAACTAATCGACAAAATAGGTTGCTAACAATGCTGGGCTTGAAAAGAGAGTAGTCAAAGCGCATATGTCGTTTACTTTCACTGCTTTAACTCGAAGAGTTGAACTTTTGGTTTGCTTGTTTATGATCGATTTAGTGGTATCAACAGAAAGACGAATAAAACTCGAATATTTGTGTAACTTGAATCTTATATTTTTAGTAAATATATTTGCTACAATAGACCCTTCTCTCTACGTTGTGTACTTAAACCCTACATTTGTTATGCAATCAAATCAAATGCAAGATCTATAGTCATGGCTACCAGGGAAACAAACGGACTAAAATAATGTGTATACGACGATGTTATTATTTTTCCTTGTTCTTTTTTCTGTTTTCGTAAGCTGTGCGTCTCATAACTTAACAGATTGACCACATCCTGGATTATTTAGAATTTCTCGAAACCCTCGACTAGTTTCGGTCATCAGAGAAGTAAAACTTTTGTGGAAATTCCGGATGTTATTCCCGTGGCCCGTAATGTTTAAATAGCGAAGTTTTATGCCAACAGAGGTGTCTAGTTGGTTTGCCTTTTACATGGAGCTAATACCGAAAAAAGTGTGTTAAATCCTTTTCGAATGTCCCTCAACATTGCCAGGAAAGTAGGCAGTCGTGTACTTAGGATTTGTATGCAATCACAACCGTTTAAATGTTTTGCTGCACATCATAACAAATTTTTGGTTTGGAGTATTTACCCGCAACACAATGTTTACCGTGTGAAAGTTAATTTATAATTTGAAATGTCGTTGAGGCGATGAACAGATGTAGTTGATCTTTTTTACTGAATCGATTTTGAAACATTATCTCTTAGAGGCTCTGAAACCTTTTAACAGTACAACATTCAAGCCCGCTACATTTTTATTTGCTTAACAGGGCACCCGTATTGTTATGCAGTTGGTGAAGTAGAAAAACCATCAGAGTGTTTAAACAATTTCCTATACTCCATACAAAAACTTCCAAACCTCGAAGGATTAATTTAGGGTAGCATAATGTTATTTTATTAATTATGTCAAAATCATTTCAAGTACAGACGTTATTGGGATATTTTTCAGATTCTTTTCTTTGTTGTGTGTTCGTTCGTTTTACGTGTCAACAATGGCTTCTTGCTCCACGGCCTTAGGCAAAACCACAGACTCGCAACGGGTATTGTTTAAGGCGTGAAGTGGTTACGTAACCTATCCATGTTTGCCTCGCCTCAGGTTGCTCTCGCCTCTCTTTTCCGAAGAGTGCCGGTAATTTTCGGATTTTCGCCAATTGTTAAGCGAAAGTATGTTCGGCAAAGTGTATGTTGTTGTTGTCGTGTGGTGCTGAGCGGAATTGACGTGCTGGCGAAAACGGGAGTGTTTTGAGCTTCAGGAAAGTGAGTTTTACCTTTTTAAAAATTCCTCTCATATTTTTATGAATATATAATGAGCGTGTTTGAACCAAATTTGAAATTCTTTTATCGATACTGTCTGGTTTTACTCAATGGTTTACGGTCAGTCATACCGTCTTTTACACGTGCGTCAATAGACTCTCGCCAGTCGCTTGTATCGCTTGGTCTCACGTAGCTTATAAATATAAACAGCTAATGAAAAAAAATCTTGAAAACGAGTCATATGATGACCACGGTCGGACATCAAAATCTTATCCTGTGTCCTTGTGTCAACTGACCGATAAAGTAGGTCGTTGGTCGCGTGCCCGGACAGGATATCTCCGAAACTACTCCTCGTCTATCCGAAAGATACAATTCCTAAGTATGTCAGTTGGAAAAGGTACAATGTCGCGCACAAACATTTACACATAAATACAGGAAGTTTTAATTGTCACTGATATTTTAAAAGGTAGTTACATTGAATTGATCGCTACCTGCCCAGTTGTGCGAAGGTGACATTGTGATTACTCATTCAACAGCACAATTAGACACGGGCAGCGATGGCGATCATACTATCTACGTTATGCACAGCAAGTTTACCATAGCGACGTTACTGCTAGTACAGGTTTTATACAAAAACATTCACATTCATATCGCCATTCGTTTTTATTAACTAGAAATCAATACGATTTCTGACAAGACAAGACAAATCGTGAGAGAAATATCGCAGCACAATTACCTGACTTTGAGCAAAACCAAAGTTGGAAATTCTGTTTTTTAGTGTGTCAAAGTCACATGGCGACCCATATTACCATGGGTTACAGTGTGTATTATTAGCATGTGGGTGTAATGTACTTTGTACCCTTCGATTAATGGAACATTTCCCCTGCGAGCCTCAGGAAGAAAAGACACGAGCGACTGTTGTACCCGACCGATGTCGTTTGTAATTAGCCTATGTTGCGTCGTTCAAGTCTTATAACAACCTGATGTAGAGGGAGATTATTTCGACCTTTGTCTTTTATTAGGTAGTATTGAGTAAGTCAATTTTTAATCAATGATTCAACTGGTCGAACAATCGTCTGCAACCAGTATGCACTTCCTAATTTCGATCATTTCAAAATGCACCATAATGTATGTATGTATGTATGTATGTATGTATGTATGTATGTATGTATGTATGTATGTATGTATGTATGTATGTATGTATGTATGTATGTAGTGTACATTTGTACGTTTGTATGCATATGTGTCCGTATCTATCTATCTATATCTCTTCCTATCTACGTATATACGTATGAATGTATATATGTACGTTTATACGTATGTATTTATGTATGACTATATATCTATCTATCTATCTATCTATCTATCTATCTATCTATCTATCTATCTATCTATTTATCTATCTATTTATCTGTCTCTCTGTCTCTTTGTCTATCATTCTATCCATGTATTATTTATCTTAAATGTATGTAATTATTATGTATTTATGTATAGACGTGTTCTGTTATATGGAAAAGACAAAGAAACTTATAAGTACGCATCTTTCATGAAACCTCACACCAGAGACAGTATTTTCTTAAAAGTAAGAGTTCTGCTCATGGCTAACTTGGGAACAAAGTTCTTTCCTGTTTTCGTTTGCTGTTGGCCTCATCACTTGACAGATGAGAAGTCAAATGCACCACATTCCCCGTCAATAATGTGACATTCACATGCATCACATAATGAGCTCTAAAAACATGACAAGATGAATGAGAATTTAATCACCATAACCGTTACACGTTAAAGACAGTAGATCCAATACTGGATAAAGTGAACCAATATTTACCTCTGGTTGACTGTCTTTGCGTATAGTTATTCTCAATACTTGAATAATAACATGCCACAGATTCTGGTTGCTATGTCTATACTCACATATCGATCGTTTAACATGTCAATTGAGCTTCTCATTTCATAGAGTTGTAGTTGAAAAGTCTTTATATCAATGATGACCAAAATTTAGTCGTCGAAAAACGCAGCTGATGATAAGCTTGCATAAACAAACAGTCTTAGCTAACCAAGTTGACTGGGCATTTCGACAGAAAAGTAACTGAGGGGCACGGAAATATTTCAAAAGGTGTCTGTTGTTATGTTTTCAGAGGTCAAATTTCGGGTAAGAGACCCCATCGAACGATTATTTAGAATTTCAGCAGATTTTTGAGCAGTTTAAGTGTCACACCTAAAAACGAAATTCGTGGATTTCACGATTTTATAAAATTCAGTGGTCTGTACGTAGAAATGTTGAAAAGAGTTGTATAAGCAACGTCTAGATGCATGTGTTTGGGAACAGCCGTCAAGGAATTTGGACAGGAGTATTCAATAAAATTGACTCTCCCCAATTTATCTTTCTAAAATACGACCCTCCTTTTTAACGAAATTGGAACACTTGATCCTTTTCTTAAAAAAAGTTACAGAAATACGTTCTATTAGCTAGTGTATTTCTTATATTTTCTGAGCGTTTACTTTTCGACATATTATAAGTAAGCTTTCAAAGATAGCGTGACTGGTACATGAACCCAATTTGCTGGAATGTTAAACACTTTTTGACCTCAACATGACCAAGGAAGGAGTCAGACTTATGGGTAGCATTCATATTCAATCACATTTTTGAAAGCTTTTGCTGACTACTATGACAAGTTGTTTGATTTTTCAGGGGCAACATTTTGTGAGAATCGCATATATTTGGAAACTTAGTTAGGGCAGTGAGCAAGTGGATGACGGTTGTTTATCCTGAACCATTATTGACCGCTAGCTGTCCCTTAAAGTCTTTGAATTCGTATTTACCGCGCCAGATTCAAACCTGCCATTTTGTTTGTTGTTGCTCAGTAGGCAATCTATTGTTTTGCAAATGGTGTAATAAAAACTTTTCAGAGCATTACCACTTTTTTATAAACACCACACACAATGTTCCAAACGTTAGTGTCAGACTGTAGTTTGTTTTAGTTCAGTGTTATTTATTTTTTAATTTTATTTTCTAGATACAGATAAGTATTCAAGATATTTTAAAGATTAATTTTTCCCTATTTCAAGCATTAACAAAGACTTCTTGCTCCACAGCCTTGTCTTCCATGCAATACAACCTTAATACTGGCTTTCAACATGCTGCACGGAGTTAAACACAACATTTTAGTGCAAACAATATATATATATAAACGTACTTCAGTAAAATGTTTATCAGTAGAATAAGATGCGATTTACCAGATAGCCTTTTAGTATGTCATTTGACCTTGTTAAGATTTTTTGTTATTTTAACATTTAACACGTATAGACACTGTTATCACAAGCTAAAGGGGTGTTTCAATGTAATGTTCAGAGTAAACCTTGCAACTGACATAAAAAAATAACAATAGTGAAAAAATCGTCAAAAGGTAGTGTTACTGGCCCTTTAAGAATTTGTGTTCATTTTGCTATTACGATAATATAAAATATGACCCTCCATAAGACAAGTTTGTAAAACTCCATTACGGTGTTTTCAAAATATTACCCTCCAATCTAGTCTCTCCATCCGATGTAGTTCTTGCAAAACTCAACCCTAAAACTATCAACCATGGCGTTTACTATGTTTGATTCGTAAAGGGCCAGTAATGCTGACTTTTGATGATTTTTGCATTATTTTCATTTTGTTAGTCTATTGCAAAATATCATTCTTCTCCCGAGAGAATGTTGAAACACCCATTACTTCGCTTGTAAACATAGCGTCTATATGTAACACGATTGGAACTGATTTTGGATAATTGGAATCATTTTGAAATTTTCTCAAACGTGTTAGGTGCCATATAGCTGAATATTGCGATATAACAAAATTCTCACAAAAACAAATGTGTAACTTAAAAAGAAGAGCAGATGAGCATACATTTGCAGGTTAAAATGGCCATACTTTCCCATCCAATTATTCCAAATTAGTTCAAATTGTGTTATGTATAAAATGTACTGTTATTCTTTCCATTTGACTTCTCGTCCAGACCAGAATTCACATTCTAAAAATAACAACGGAATTTACACTCGTATTGGCTGAGTTGATAAGCTGAATACTGATTACATCAAGATACTTTGGGCGGTAGAACAAGAAATTATGGTTGACATTAAAAACAAACGTAGTTAAAACATCATCAAAAGTCATCATTACTAGTAGTTGTCAATTAGTAGTGCCAATAAAATTGAACCTGGAATTATGATAAAGATTCCTAATACGATGGACGCTACTGCGAATTCATTCGCTTTGTTTGCGGAGTCTGTGGCTCTTTCCAGGTCTCCAGCTAACACTGCGTGACGTACCTGTGTAGAAAAAGTAAGTAGACAGTCGTCATGGCCACTTCCTATCTTTTAATTTTAGGTTCGACTATTCTGTAACATTGTAAGGTCATCCAGGCCTGATAGCTTTCCACAAAAAAAAATTGAAATTGAATGTCATAGAGAAGTTACGGCTGTTTCCATTTGGACCACAGACGCTAAAAATTGAAGGGAATGAGTTGACAGGCAAATATGGAAATTGTCAAAAGTGGAATTGTAATGTTTTGTTTTGTTTTTCAAGTCATACCGGAGCACAAAATGGCAAAAGTAAAGCAGAGAAGTTTAAGTTATATAAAGGTCCATTTTCATCCTAAATGACTAGGTTGACGAGGAATAACCTACAGCTTAACTTCTTAAAGAACAAATAGTAAGTGTACGAAATTTTCCAATAATGAACCATAGTGCTAATAAACGACTATTGCTCTGGTGTCAGATGTGTAAGACTTACTAGATAGATAAACAACGTTTACTGGGTGGCTGAACGGTAAAGTAGATAGGTTAGTAGCTGGTGTTTTAGTTACGGATCGCATTGGTAATACCAATGCCATTTGTAGATTTGACACATAGCTTTCTATGGCAAGTCCATTCAGAATAATGTTTCTGGAAACTCAAATAACAAAATGGAAGAATTTCGAAATTGAGCTTACATCCAGTGCCTTGATGATGGCGACCAATCCAAGTGGCCAGAAGCCGAAAATGCAGGCGAATATTGCAAGGAGCAGATGGTCGTTTATCGGGCGAGAGAAGTCACTCTGTACATGAACATATCTTACATGTTGTTGGCCCTGGCCTGGGTATACCTACGTTGAAACAAAATAACACCTTCACACACTTCACTAACACGTGAAATCCTTCCGTAACAAAAAGTATGAGAGCAGTAATGAACTTGTGACAATGTCCCCAAAACGGAGCCTGTTGTCCCGCACTCTTGCGTACTGCTGGTTACCTCGGGTGCACAAATCCAGCCTGAGCTACAAGTCATACAGCATAAGTGGAACACCCAAGTTAAGAGTCAATGATCAAAACGTCTGACGATTTCTGACTTCTTTACACACTTACACAAAGCTTCAAGGTAGCATGCCTTACCGATTTCAGTGTTTTTTTATAAAATGACAATTCCTTGAGAGTGCTAGCTGTCTTTTGAAATTGATCGATGGTACGTTGGTTGCAAAGTAAGTAAAATGGAAAGATTTTGGTTAGATCACCGTTATGTGTAAAAAAATGTCAATATGAGTTTAACAGGTGAAGTCAACGACCAATGCACTTTTATAGGGGTCCTTATTATGATAAGATATATTGTGCAGGACAAGTAATGTGAACTGACTAATTTTAAGTCCAGAGGGTAATTAACTAGCTGTTCATAATTTGCCCTCAGTTAAAAATTTTTCGACTTAACCTCCAGCACTCAATATTCATTTTTTACCCAATCCCCACATATTTTTGCCTGTTTCCCGTCCCCATTGTGAATTGTTGAAGCTTTCCTACCCTGTGGCGAAAACGCTTGTCGATTTCCCCTGCCCTAGAAAACAGTTTCCCTTAAACTTTTATTTTTCCTCTGCACACATGAAGCTCCATTGCCCTGTGACGTTAAAATTGTCAATTTTCCCCTGCTCTGAAAAATAAATTAGTAACAGGCATAAGGACTTGACCTCTGTCCCCCGCGCCGGAAACACCCACCCATATTTAATTTTACAAATAGGCTTTCCTTGTGCACGTTTTACAAGTAACTTCCCCCTCTCGTCGTTTTTTCCCTAGTCCCTGTTCCCAGGTCAATCGACTGATATTTGCCCTGTCCGACAAAAAACATCTGCTACCTGCCAGCTAAAAATATGTCCCCTGCCAAAGCAAAATTAAAATTTCCCCTGCCCTCGTGTTCCTTTTTCGATGAATAACTCTGTTGGCTGCACCTGGTATAAGTCCCTAAGTCTGTTAGGGGAGCTGATCTCTGATCCACAGTTGCTTAACAAGAGAAGCATAGTCAATGTCTATACAGGCACAGCGTTCGTTGTTAAAGGATACCACATGTGCAGCCAACGAGCAATGCACTTTTAAAGTAGTTCTTACTGTGATAAGATATATTGTGCAGGACAAGTAATGTGAACTGACTAGTTTTAAGTCCAGAGGGTAATTAATTAGCTGTTCATAATTTGCCCTCTAACTGAAAATTTTTCTACTTGCCTTTTCGCACTTAAACTTCGTTTTCACTCCCCACATATTTTTGCCTGCTTCCCTTCCAATTGTGAATTGTTGAAGCTTTCCTGCCCTGTGGCGAAGAATCTTGGCCATTTCTCCTGCCCTGGAAAATTTCTTCTTAAAATTTTATCATTCCCCAGCAGACACGAAGCTCCACTGTCTTGTGATGAAAACCTGTCGATTGCCGTGTAAAAAAATTCCCATAAAATTTTCATTCTCCTGCAGACATATACTGTAGTGGCCTTCTATTGCCCCTTCTCGTCGTATTTTCCCAATCCCGGTCCCCAGGCCAATTAACTGTCTTTATGTACAACAGCATATGGAGTGTCGTTGAAATTAGGCATCAAGTTATTCTTCTTTTCCTGTTGAATCAGGACTTCATCTCCTATACTTATTGCTCATGTTTTTGCACACCATCTCAAATCAGCAGTCAGCTTTGATTTCACTTTCAACTCGGCATCACGGTCTCGAACTTCGGTATCCTCTTGGTAATGTGTCCACAGGTCTGGTAATCTGCCTCGTAATTTACGTTTGAATAGTAGCTCGGCTGGACTGCGTCCAGTTGTAGGGTGGGTGAGTGCCCTGTATGATGCTAGATATTTCCGTATCTCTCTTCCAGTCTTGCTTTTCAGCCTGAGCAATTTCGAGACGTTTCAACAAGAACAAGTTCTGGCGCTCCACATTTCTCTTGGGATGTTTCCGTTTCGAAGTAGTCTTGACAGCTTTGATGCCGTTGAGTTAACAAAACTTCTTGTGGTCTTCTGGCTTGAATTGGGGTCCATTGTCAGACCACATCATCGTGGGAATACCATGCCGACTGAAGTGTTCATCCAGACAGTCAATTACCTTGTCTATGATGGTAGAAGTCAGGATGTCAACCTCGTAGTATCGACTGTAGTAGTCCATCAGCACTAGCACTAGATCAAACTTCATAGCCTAGATATGTGGATGGAACTTCTCCCAACTCTATACCAGAGCAAGTGCCTCTTTGTCGGTCTTAGAATATCGCCGCTCAAAATCAGTAAGAGATCTGCTGGCATAACTTACCAGTCTTAGACTGCCATCTAGTTGTTCCTGGGCCAACACAGCACCCAATCCAACTGGACTTGGATATGCAAGAACTAATGTGCGTGTCATCTTACTGAAATATGCTAGTGTGGTAGCCTCTGCCATTTGTGGTTTCAATTCATGGATTGCATTTCGTTGATGCTGCACAAATTTAAATTTTACACCTTCACGTCTGAGTTCAGACAGTGGTTGGCAGGTGGTTGAACAGTATGGGATAAATCGACAACTGAAGTTGACCAGTGCCAGGAAGCTCCGCCCTTCGGTTACATTTTGGGGTTCCTTAGCTTAAAGAATGGCTTTTACTCGTGACTCAGTTGGGCCGACTCCATTCTCAGAAAGCAGCATTCCCATGAACTCAAGCTTACCCATGCAGAATACACAATTAACAATATTAAAGGTTAGTCCACACTGCTTAAGTCTGTTTTTGACTAGATGTCACTCGTCATGTAACGCATAATTAAGGGCATGCTTAATCATGTGGTCAGAAATGTTGTCTACCCCTGGTATTCTGGCCAAAGCTGAAGAGCTTTTGTGTTGAAATATGCTAGTGTGGTACAGCTCACTGGCAAAATTTACACCCAACAGGAGTCTATTATATCTGTATAGACCACAATGTGTCACTAATGTGAAGATAACTCTTGACTCGGAGTCAAGTTCCAGCTGATGGTGGCTCCACTTCAGATCTAACTTACTGAATACTGTGGATCCATTCATTCTTTGAATTATCTCATCTACAGTGGGAATTGGGTATCTGCCTCTGATAATGGCTTCATTGGCTCTCCTCATGTCAAGACACAGTCGTATGTCCCCATTGGCTTTAGGAACGACACCTACCAGATTAACCCACCTGCTGGGACCTTCAACCACTTCAATGATGTCGTTTTCCACCTACTCTTGGATTTTCTGTTCCACATTATTTCTTGGGTTGAAGGGTGTACGTCTCTGTGGCTGCGCCACTTGTTTAACGTGATCAGCAACAAGAATTGCATTTCAACATTTTTTTCTCCCGCAATTTAAGACAATTTAAGATCTTTGTCGTAGTGTCCACTCTGACCACATCGGTAGCATGCATTGCTGCTGTGGCTACTGCGCTTGCCTTTCACCCTTTGTTCAGCCCTACGTTTCTCAACACGGTTGACGGTAACGACTGTTTCTGGCTTACTTGTTGACAGGGTTGCCATTTGGTTTTCAACTTCTTCACATTGTCTTGCTAATGTCGATGTGTTTGCAAGTGTCAGCGTTGCACCCTCTTCTAATAATTTTCTGTAATTAGAATAACTCTTCGAAATACATTACGGATTTGGTTGTCGGCATCAACACCAAATTCACAGTCTTCTGCTGCCAGTCGTAATTTTTTACTGTTTCTCCCATTTCCTTGGTAAAGGATCGACAATTTCACCTCACATATGCTGAGTTAGCCATCAGCGGCCTTTTTATACTCAGTTTGCGTACATGTATCATTCAATCTACTGAACACATTTTGTACATGGGTAAAGCTAAGTGTAGCAACTGTCTGGCAAGAATGGGCTTGTTTGGGTCTAAAATACAACCATTGGCGTCTGCAAAAACTTCGAGGGAAGCCAACTGATAGAGGGTTGTGTAAATCAGAACATGACAGTATGCAAACATGCCTAATGTTTGTACCTCACATGCTGAATTGAATGAATTCTTAGAAGCAGTATTGTGTGAAAACACGTTCATCTGCTTGCGTTTTAACAATAGCAAATGTTTAAAAGCCCCGCCGTAAATATCAATGGGTTCACTCCTTGGCAGTATAAAAAGCACATCGGCACTGCTGTGCTATCGTAACCTTTGAATGGTAGACAGAGTAGATTGGTAGACTCTGAGAGTAAAGTAAACTTGAAGTTTAAATGATTCACATACAGGTATGGCCCTGAATAATTCTTTTCCTCTGTAGAGTTGCACTTTGCAGGTGAAAAGTAATGTAAATTTACATCTTGAACATTGAAACGTTTGCGGAAAATTTGCTTTGGGGCAAATATCAGTCGCCCCTCTAGACATGAAATGGTCTACACCTTAGTTAAATGAACTTTGCCAAGAACTGTTGTAGTCTTATCATAATAGCTCTATATCCATCCTTCACTTATGACAGCATATTAAACTTGGAAGTGGAAGTCCTTTATTCCTCTTTGATTGAGATTTATTTTACATTTCTCGTGCTGTGATTTTTGTTGCCAACTTTATGTAAGTTCCATGATACACTTTTATTTATCCAATGATCAAGAAATGATACAATTCACTTCAGTAGTTATCCTGCCAAAACTAATTTGAACGTCTAGAGGTGCAGAGTCCTTGTGTGATGCTGATTGGTCGATTGTCATTATTCACATCAACTTAGGGAGTCTTTTCGTATCATTCAATTATTACGGTAAAATTCAGCCACCCAATCGGATCTCACCTCCCGACACTCTGCACATCCGCCCAAAAAATACATTTGGTAAACAACAATTTGTTTATGAATCCTCCAGCCCCTCCCGAATATTATATGGTATTGCCCGTCTTTGGACCTTTTTTCGCACAAAGATATCTGAACACACACTCACACACACACAAACACACACATAGATATAGATATATGTAAATATATGTAAATATATATATATATATATATATATATATATATATATATATATATATATATATTACCATGTGCGTACCGGCTAGCTCTGAATAATGCTAGACACAGCCAGTTTAATCTGGAATCTACTTAATAGACAAAGGTCCCGATGAACCCGCTGTGCATCGGCATTTAATAAGATTGGAACAGCGTGACTTAAAGTGGCACTCCCACTTGGTAACATTTTTAAAGCACATTTTTTTAATGCCAACGGTCAATATTTGACGTGGCGACTGCGCGCGGATCACGAGATATCGATAAAAACATGTCCTCAAAAAAGTAAAAGTTTGAATTCCGGTGGCCCACCTAATTTCAGCTTCCGAACATCGAACGTTCGGCACTGGGGCCATTGTCAACTAAGCTGTGGAGTACGAGTCTACGCTTACGCTGCTGTATGCCACAGTACCACTCGCGTCGCTGATCGGTCATGCCCCCTGGGGGAAAGCCTAGTCTTACTGACTTTGAGAAAAAACGGAAAGCAAAGTTTAATTCCACCAGAATTCGCATAGGTGTCAGACTAGCACAGTTACGTGCGGTTGATACATAGCGGCCGCCGTGTGGTATGAATAGACGCATACCACGCGCGGCGTACTGTGTGGCAGACGATAAAATGTAGTCATCGGAGGCGGCTAATATTTGACAGTAAAAACTGATGTTTTATGTGGTATTGGTTAAAAATATAGTACAACTGATTTACAATAATGAAAAAGACAAAAACTAAGGAGAAGTTTTACAAAACTTACCTAAGGTAATGGCATAATGCTGTATATAAAATCTTTGCAGTGGGAAGTAAATTAATTGCATCGTTCGAACTTATTGTAGACTCCCTAGAATATCGTCAATCAGCACAACAACAAACCTTCGGGGAATTTCGGGTCAAAATCAGTAACGATCGTAAAACTTCGGGATGTGAAAAATACGCTCGGGAAATGACATGTTTTTATCTATATCTCGTGATCCGCGCGCAGTCGCCACGTCAAATATCGACAGTTGGCATTTAAAAAATGTGTTTTAAAAATGTTATAAAGTGGGAGTGCCTCTTTAAGGTTATTAAAAATAAAATTGGTCGGCGTATATGGACATCCAATTTTGTGTATATTTTTTTCTGGCGAGAGCAAACAAACTATTTCGTTGACCGAAGGGGTAAAGGGTATATTGCGTCCGGGTCTCAAGTTGATTTCACAGTGCAACCCGCATGGCTGTCGAGTCGTCCTGTTGCCCCTAAAGACCATTTGACCTTGATTCAGTACCAGCAAATATTTTTCCACATTCATACTTTCTGCTGGAAAGAGTAGCCGTAGAATAATCTTTCTCTCTCACAATGTCTGGTCATTCTATGGTCTTTCTCTCACAATTTCTTGTCTTGTTTTTCAGACCTTAAGCGTTTGATATCTTGTCGATAAAAACTAAGAGTGGGGTGAATGCCACTCCTTTTTCACAAACCTGTACAGGTGTCGTTGCGTCGTTAACTGTCTGTTGATACTCCGGTCGGCTCTGGTCGCCATCGCCGCCCCCAACCAACCTTTCTGTTGACAAAAGTAATCAGAGCGTCACCTTTCCTAAAAGGGGCAGTTAACTAGGGTCAACAGCTTACCCAAATCAATCAGCGACAGTTTAGAGTATACCAGTAATTTAGTACCATCTTTTGGCTAGACACCGTACCTCTTTCTTCTGACATGCTGAGAAGTTGTACCACTCAGTTAGGCGAGGAGCCGTAGAGATTTCTCTTAAAGGAATGCACTCCTTGTACCTACTGTATTGGTCAGGTGACAAGAGAATCGGACTTTTATCTCAGATTGACTCATCATTTGGAACTTTATCAAGATTGTTTTTCTGTTGTTTATTGGTAATATCAAGTTAAAATTTAATCGAAACAAATTTTGGTAATCCATTGCTCACTGTGCATGAATGGAGTGGGTAATACTCTTGGTTTGTAAAGATTTAGTTCTCATACTTTTTTCTCTGTTTCATAAAAAATTGAATTGCCAAAGCTTCAAAAACAATAAACATGTAACCAATCACAAGCTGTTTTATTCATTTGCAACTACTTTTTATTTATTGATTCACTCACTCATTCATTCACTCACTCACTAACTCGCCTAAAAATAACGTCACTGATAAAAATGAAAAACTACGGCGCATAAATATTCGAGAACTGTTACTCTTTTATTACAATTGAAGAGCTACAGACAGTCGTAACATTACTTTTTAGATATATGTAAAGTTTGACGGCACCAGAGCCTAATTATCGATTCGTGCAAACCGATCGTTGCATAGCGAAACGACATGGTCATTTACAAAGTATAGTGGGTGCAGAGGTCCTTTGACAATACTGTTATCGTCGGTGAAGTGTTTCAGTATGGCGCATACACTGACTTTCAACAATAGCCATTAAAGAAACTGTCATCTACGCCTATACTATCTCACACAAGTTAGACACACATAGTTAATTGGATAACATAACTTCAAAAGTTGAAGACATATTAGATAAGCAGTTTCTGTGATGATGATTTATTCAATATGCAAATTGGTGTGATCAAATTTGACGCAGTCTTACTGGATTCGTTACCTTTTTATGGGGTTAGAACTCATAGTATCTACAATACTACTACACCAAGCATAGCAGTCGCTGGCTAAATCCTTCGAAATAAATGATTCGACAAAGCGACGTAGCGGCTGACGTAGCCGTGATGTTATGTTAAAGTGAATTCAAGGGTGTCAGCCGGTTGTTGGCAAAACCATAAATATTGATAATAAAATTGATAATAAAACTTCATTCTCCCCGTCATGCCACCAAGGCCAAAGTGATGCTCACATCTAGTAAACGATAACGTGTTCTTATTTTCACTCGTGAACTTAAAGTGCTATTGTATTTCCAAAGAGTCGAAAGTTTTGATTTTGGGGCAGTACTCCATTTAGATCACTTGTTTTCAAATTTGGTGATCAAAGTAAATGTTGATGGTTCAAACTTGAAACTTTTTGGGTAATTTAATCACTGTAAATAAACTGATGAGAATGAAATACGAACGTGAAAACATACAAAAATACAATTATCCCTAAATGCATGCATGTATACATACATGCATGCATGTATGCATGCATGCATGCATGTTTGGTCATCATTGACATAAAGACTTTTCAATAACTCTATTAAAGGACAAGCTCAACTGAAAAAAATAAACGATAGATGTATGCGAGTAGACATTGCAACAAGAAACAACTGTGGAATGTTATTATTAAAGTATTGAGATATTCAAGTATGCGCAAAAATAGTTAACCAGAGAGGAATATTGGTTTATTTTTTCTAGTATTAGATCTACTGTCTTTAACGTATTATGTTACAGTGGTAAACTTCTCACTCATGTTATCATGTTTTTAGACCTCATTATCACATTATTGGCGGGGAATGAGGTGCATCTGAGTTTCAATCAACAGCAAACGATAACAGGAAAAAGAATGAGCCAAAAATGGGCACTCTGCCTTCTATGCTACATCTTATATTAACAGCTTTCCTCAAATGTTAGCCATGAGCAGAGATCTTACTTTTCAGAAATAAATAAGAGGTTCAATGTTTTATCGTATGTATCATGATCGCCTTGTCTGATGAGTACTCGTTGCCGGTCATATGTAAGCAACCATGTTTCCAATGTTAGCAAACCGTGTATAACTTTTACTAGGATTCATGAAAGACTCGCAGTCAAGTTTCTTGATATATACAACATAAAGTCACACGAGTATTATAAATACATACATCTAGACATATATGATAGATAGATAATAGAGAAATAATAAATAGTTAGATATATAGCTATCTATCTATCTATCTATCTATCTATCTATCTATCTATCTATCTATCTATCTATCTATCTATCTGTCCATCCATCTGTCTATCTATCTCTAAAGAGCAAGCTAGCTAGCTAGCTAGCAAGCTAGATAGATAGAACAATATATGGATAGATAGATAGATAGATAGAGAGAGATACATACATACATACATACATACATACATACATACATACATACATACATACATACATACATACATACATACATACATACATACATACATACATACGTACATACGTACAACGACAAAATCATGCGACGCTATTTTGCAGTGAAACAAAGAAGCAAGATTTAGAAATAATATCCATCTTACCATGATGAAACGGTTGAATTGTGACACATTTATAAAGCTAAAACTGACCCAAAATATTTTGGATAGAAAACAAAGGTCTGCGAGAATGCCAAAATTCGCTAATCCTAAGATTAGGCTTCGATTAAGACTTGTAAGCGTTTCTGACGTCACACTGAGAAATAAAAAAGAAATATAGTATATTTTGTTCCATTTGTTGAAGCGATGTTCTTTGCTACTCACATAAGAGATTGTTGCCTCTCTTACTTCAGTCAGCTGTTCTGGCCAACGCGAGCGATTTGAAGATAACCTTTGTAAGGAGAAGGTCAGACATAGGTATTTGTATGCGAACTCTATATTTTAGCGTTGTCAGACTAGAAAGAGATGGAGATGAGTGAGTGATCGTGAATGAATGAATGAAAAAACAAACGAATAAATAAAAAGCAGATAATAAATAAATCAATAAACTTGCTATTCTGTAGTAAATGATTTTTTTGCAAAAACATACCTTCATGAGCGAAATTTGAAGCTTTGGCTACACATTGGACAGACAATAACATGAGAAGTGTGAAGGTTTGAATCTTAACAAGTTCACAGTGTTGCCTTATTTACTTGTGTGTGGTAAGAAACCCTTACTTGTAATGAGAAAAGGTGGGGTCAGAAATTGTAATGATGGACAATTACCATTCCAGTACGTGTATAATGTGTGTAAAATTATGCATAAAACATTCTGACACTGTGCACAGTTGCAGTTCAGTAAGCCTCAAACAAGATAGGTTTTAAAATGAGAGAAAAGAAACGGATAACACAAACTACTTAAACTTGTTGTTATAGAAATAAACAACTTGGTTAAAAAAACTTGAAAAGGAATCATATGAAGACCACGGTTTGACATCAAAGTCTTATCCTGTGTCCTTGTGCCAACTGACCGATAAAGTAGGTCGAGGGTCGCGTGCCCGGACGAGATATCTCCACAACTCCTCCTCGTCTATCCGAAAGATACAATTCCTAAGTATGTCAGTTGGAAAAGATACAATGTCTCACCTAAACATTTTTCACATAAGTACCCGAAGTTTTAATTGTCACTGATCTTTTAAAAGGTAGTTACAACCAGTTGATAGTTACGTGCCCAGTTGTGCAAAGGTGACATTGTGATTACTCATTTAGACACGGACAACGATTGCGATCATACTATCCACGTTATGCACAGCAAGTTTACCATAGCGACGTCACTGCTAGTACACGTGTTATACAAAAACCATTCATATCGCTATTCGTTTTTATTAACCAAATATAAACATCATTTCTGACAAGACAAGACAAATCGTGGGAGAAATATCGCAGCACAATTACCTTATTTTGAGAACAGAAAACAAATGTTGGCAATTCTTTTCTTTTAGTGTGTCAAAGTCACATGGCGACCCATATTACCATGTGTTACAGTGTGTATTATTAGCATGCGGGTGTAATGTACTCTGTACCCTTCGATTAGGGAACATTTTCCCTGCGACCCTCAGGAAGAAAAGACACGAATGACTGTTGTACCCGACCCATGTAATTTTTGATTGGGCTATGTTACGTCGTTCAAGTCTCATTACAACCCATGTAGATAGAGATTATTTCGACCTTTGGCTATTATTACGTAGTATTTAGTAAATCAATACTTAATCCATGATTCGACTGGTCGTACAACAGTTCGCAACCAGTACGCACTTCCTAATTTCGATCTTTTTGCAATGTACCAGTATGTATGTATGTATGTATGTATGTATGTATGTATGTATGTATGTATGTATGTATGTATGTATGTATGTATGTATGTACGTACGTACGTACGTACGTACGTACGTACGTACGTACGTATGTATGTATGTATGTATGTATGTATGTATAATCATAATCATAATAATCATAATCTTTATTTATTATAAGCATTACATATTTAAATATCTCAATGCGCTTTACATTAAAAACAAAGAAATAAGTGATAAATAAAAACAGTAAATTTTAAATGTTCAATAAACGTAACAGCTGGTAAAACTAAAGAAATGGTTAAAATAGATCAACAAATAAAACTCAGGTATTAAATGACTTAAAAGGGTATAAAACGCATGTATAAAATGACTTAAAAAGGTAAGTTTTTAACCCGACTTTAGAATTATTGAGTGACTGAGATGCATGAAGGTGCGGCGGCAAAGAAGTCCACAGACGAGGCGCACATATTGAAAACGCCCTATCACCATAGTAAGCTGTGCGGCCGATGGGTTGGTGTAACTTAATTTCCCCATTTGAAAATGAACGCAATGTATGACTAGTACTACGTCTAATTAAAAGCTCATGAAGGTAAGATGGTACATGACTACAGAGAACTTTGAAAGTAATACAACGAATTTTAAATTGGATACGTTGTTCAACAGGAAGCCAGTGAAGGTCACGAAGAATGGGAGTAATGTGATCACATTTTCTCTTCTTGGTAACAAGTCGAGCTGCCGAATTTTGAATTTATTGCAGTTTGCGTATTTCAAATGAAGGAAGGCCGAAAAGTAAACTGTTTCAATAATCCAGGCGAGATGTGATAAAAGCATGCATGAGTATCTCAGTTGAAGGCTGATCAAGTATATTACGGATTTTACCAATCTTCCAAAGAGCATGAGAGGCCGATTTACACACATTGACAACATGTGCTGACATACTGCCACTAAAATCCATCGTGACACCAAGATTGCGAACAGTGTCAGATGGGTGAACACTGACATCACCTATTCTAATATCACAACGAGGAACCGGACCTACACCTGTAAATTTAGAAGAAAAATGAATGTCCTCGGTTTTACCATCATTTAGAGCGAGCATATTGTCTCGCATCCATCCCCTGATTTCATTAACACATAGCTCAATTGAAGTTGTCGGGACTTGATCTGCTTCGAAAGTGATATACGATTGCGTCTCATCAGCGTACATCATGTAATGTATGTTTCTAATGCTTGAAAATGATATCCTCTAAGGGTGCTGTGTACAGATTGAATAAAATTGGTCCGAGAACGGAACCTTGGGGTACACCACAATCGAGAGATTGTGCCTCAGACACGACTGACCCAACACACACTGACTGCGTTCGCCCCTGCAGATAGGATTTAAACCAATTCAACACTGTCCCCGTGATACCAAATCTATGACACAGCCTGTGTAATAAAATATCGTAATCAATCGTGTCAAAAGCAGCAGATAAATCGAGTAAAATTAAAATAAAATCTTTGCGTCTATCAAGAGCACGTAGAATAACGTTCTGGACTCTCAGAAGAGCAGTTTCTGTACTATAGCCTGTTCGATATGCTGATTGACATTTTGCAAACAAATTGTGATGCCATAAATACGCATTCAATTGACAGAAAACAATGCGCTCAATAAGCTTTGAAAGGAAAGGCAAATTCAACACGGGGCGATAGTTTTTCAGAACATTCGGGTCTAAGTTAGATTTCTTGAGAAGAGGACGAACAATGGCAGATTTACAAGACAGTGGGAACTCTCCAGAAAGAAGAGACTTGTTGATTATTTTAGTAATAGCCGGGACCACCTGTTCACAACATAATTTCAATAAACCGGTTGGCAATGGGTCGGCCCCACAAGACTTGGGAGGCAAGGTGTTAATGAGTTTTGACACAAAATCAATAGACACAGGTGTAAAAGAGCTAAGACAGTGAATTAAAATGCAAAAATCAGAAGGGACGACTGATGGTAAACCATGACGTATTTCTGCGATCTTGGACCGGAAAAACTTTGCAAAAGTATTAGGCAACTCAGAAATGTCAATGTCAGGAAGCATTCTTATAATGCGATAATCTTCTTATTTCCTATCATGTCATCAATAATAGTAAAAAGTGACTTCTGATCAGCATTCTGGATTGTTTCTCGATGGTATTTAGCGTGCATCTCGTGTAGTTTACCAGAGTATGCAGAACGAGCAGCTTTGAAGATGTCCTTATTACGAAAAGTCCTGTTTTTTTTCATTTTCTTTCTAACCGACGCAGTTTCTTCCGTTCGTCGATCAGCTCGATAGTGTACCAAGGGGCTCGTTGCTTGTTGATAAAAACTTTGGTAACAGGAGGAGCAAGGTTGTCGATCACAGCACGAAGTATATCATTGTAGTTTTCAGCCATACGAGTAGCGCTCTCATCGTGTGAAGGCAATATAGATAATGAAGACAATAGCATTTCCTTAAGGTTGTCTAAATTCACACTGCGAAGTTTTCTTGATGTACGCATAATTGTAGACGGTGGCGGTGCATTTGACATGATGTTGAAGTGTAGAGATGCGTGATCTGAGGGTAGCAGCCTGTCATTTGTGATTGTTGAAATGAAAGTGTCTGACGATCTGGTGATAATGAGGTCCAGGGTGTGTCCTTTGTCATGGGTGGAAAACTGGACATGTTGTTCTAGTCCAAACGAGTTCAGACAGTTAACGAATTTCAAGGCATCACGATCGCGAGGGTCATCAACATGGATGTTGAAATCGCCGACGATAATCAGATTACCTTTTGCATGTAGGATAACTTCCAGCAAATGAGTGAATTCGTTAAGAAAATCTGCCACAGTATGCTTGCAGGAGTTCGGGGGCGGTACGTCACAAGTAGACGAATCATTGCCGATGAAAGGTGAACGTTCGCATCGAGAATCTCGAAAGTTTTAAACGGAGATGACTTCTTCAGAGTGACCTTAAGATTGGCTTTACCTTCCAGCACGTTTTCCTCGGGGTCTTCTTCGACGAGTGAGTTGCTGAAGTCGACATGAAGCTTGTCTTGCATATGTGCATTGTTGACTCTGCAGAGAAGTTGTGTACTGCAATGCTAACAATTCTTCTCTCAGGTGCAGCCAACGGAGCTATTCATCAAAAAAGCTATTCCAGAAGCATTTTTTGAGGGCAGGGACATATTTTTAGGTGGCAGGGGAGCAAATTTTAGTTTTTTTTGAAAAAACCGGCAAGTTTTTTTGCGCCACAGGGCAGGGGAGCTTCAAACACTCACAGTGGGAGGGAAACAGGCAAAAATATGTGGGGAGCGGGTAAAAATGAAGTTTGAGTGCGGCAGGGTAAGTCGAAAAATTTTCAGTGGGAGGGCAAATTATGAACAGCTAATTAATTACCCTCTTGACTTAAAATTAGTCAGTTCACATTACTTGTCATGTACAATATATCTTATCATAGTAAGGACCCCTTTAAAAGTGCATTGTTCATTGGCTACATCTGTTCTCTACTGTATTGAATCCTGGCGGCCATCTTGAGCTTGACAGAGTGACGAGTGGAACACATCATGGTGTGTGAATTCTCGTGAAAGTTGGAGTGGAAACTATCTAAAATACAGCTGGTTATGTTGAGTGGATAATGGTAGAATAAAACGAAAAGACAGCAACTGAACGTTGTGAAAACAGTAAAAATGCGGAGCGGCAAATCATAGTCGGCTGCCATTACGGCGCCCTCATCTAAAAAAAAAATGTATGTATGTATGTATGTATGTATGTATGTATGTATGTATGTATGTATGTATGTATGTATGTATGTATGTATGTATGAATGTATGTATGTATGTATGAATGTAT
>LD346549.1:87754-108556 GCA_001465055.1 Ptychodera flava
AGAATTATCGTCTCTGCATGACACTGTGTTGGCTGCTGTATGTTAACTCAAGCACAAATCCAGCCTGAGCTACAAGTCATACAGCATAAGTGGAACACCCAAGTTAAAAGTCAATGATCAAAACGTCTGACGACTTCTGACTTCGTTACACACTTACACAAAGATTCAAGGTAGCATGCCTTACCGATTTCAGTGGGTTTTTTTTTTTATAAAATGACATTTCCTTGAGTGTGATTGCTGTCTTTTGAAATTGATCGATGGCACGTTGGTTGCAAAGTAAGTAAAATGGAAAGATTCTGGTTAGATCACCGTTATATGGAAACAAACTGTCAATATGAGTTTAACAGGTGAAGTCAACGACCAATGCACTTTTAAAGGGGTCCATATTATGATAAGATATATTGTGCAGGACAAGTAATGTGAACTGACTAAATTTTAAGTCCAGAGGGTAATTAACTAGCTGTTCATAATTTGCCCTCAGTTAAAAAAATTTCGACTTAACCTCCCGCACTCAATATTCATTTTTTATTCAATCCCCACATATTTTTGCCTGTTTTCCGTCCCCATTTTGAATTATTGAAGCTAAAATACCTGTCGATTTCCCCTGCCCTAGAAAACAGTTTCCCTTAAACTTTTATTTTTCCTCTGCACACATGAAGCTCCCTTGCTCTGTGATTTTAAATTTGTCAATTTGCCCCTGCCCTGAAAAATAAATTCGTAACAGGCATAAGGACTTGCCCTGTGTTCCCCTCGCCGGAAACACCCTACCCATATTTAATTTTACAAATGGGCTTTCCCTGTCCCCGTTTTACAAGTAACTTCCTCACTCCTCGTGTTTTCCCCAGTCCCGGTCCCCAGGCCAATCAACTGATATTTGCCCTGTCCGACAAAAAATAAAAATCTGCTCCCTGTCAGCTAAAAATATGTCCCCTGCCAAAGCAAAATTAAAATTTCCCCTACCCTCATGTTCCTTTTTTGGCTGCACTTGCTATAATTCCATAAGCCTTTTAGGGGAGCTAATCTCTGATCCACAGTTGCTTAACAAGAGAAGCATAGTCAATGTCTATACAGGCACAGCGTTCGTTGTCAAAGGATACCACATGTGCAGCCAACGAGCAATGCACTTTTAAAGTGGTTCTTATCATGATAAGATATATTGTGCAGGACAAGTAATGTGAACTGACTAGTTTTAAGTCCAGAGGGTAATTAATTAGCTATTCATAATTTGCCCTCTTTCCCTTCCCTTAAACTTTTATTTTTCCTCTGCACACTGAAATTTTTATACTTACCCTTTCGCACTTAAACTTCGTTTTCACTCCCCACATATTTTTGCCTGCTTCCCTCCCCATTGTGAATTGCTGAAGCTTTCCTGCCTTGTCGATTTCCCCTCCCCTGGAAAATTTCTACTTAAAATTTTACCATTCCCCAGCAGACACGAAGCTCCCCTGTCTTGTGATGAAAACCTGTCGATTGCCCTGTAAAAAATCCCCATAAAATTTACATTCTCCTGCAGACATATATATATATATATATATTATATATATATATATATATATATATATATATATATATATATATATATATATATATATATATATATATATATATATATATATATATATACTACCATGTGCGTACCGGCTCTGAATAATGCTAGATACAGCCAGTTTAATCTAGAATCTACGTAATAGACAAAAGTCCCGATGAACCCACTGTTCATCGGCATTTAATAAGATTGGAACAACGTGACTTCAGTTTATTAAAAGTAAAATTGGTCGGCGAATATTGACATCCAATTTAGTGTATATTTTTTCTGGCGAGAGCAAGCAAAATATTTCATTGACCGAAGAGGTAAAGGGTATATTGCGTCCGGGTCTCAAGTTGATTTCACAGTGCAACCCGCATGGCTGTCGAGTCGTCCTGTTGCCGCTGGAGACCGTTCGACCTTGACGCAGTACGAGGAAATATTTGTCGACATTAATGCTTTCTGCTGGAAAGAGTATTCGTAGAATAATCTTTCTCTCTTACAATGTCTTTTCATTCAAAGGTCTTTCTCTCACAATTTCTTGTCTTGTTTTTCAGATCTTAAGCTTTTGATATCTTGTCGATAAAAACCAGGAGTGGAGCGAATGCCACTCCTTTTTCACAAACCTGTACAGGTTGTGCCGTTGCGTCGTAAACTGTCGGTTGATACTCCGGTCGGCTCTGGACGCCACCGCCGCCCCAAACCAACCTTTCTGTTGACAAAAGTAATCAGAGAGTCACCTTTGCTAAAACTGGCAAGTAACTATGGTTAACAGCTTACCCAAATCAATCAGCGACATTTTAGAGTATACCAGTGATTTAGTGCCATTTTTTGGCTAGACACCGTACCTCTTTCTTCCGACATGCTGAGAAGTTGTACCACTCATTAAGCCGAGGAGCCGTGGGGATCTTTTTAAGGCAGGCTCTCCTTGTACTTACTGTATTGGTCAGGTGACAAGAGAATCGGACTTTTATCTCAGATTGACGTCATCGTTTGGAACTTTATCAAGACTATTTTTGTCGTTTATTGGTAACATCAAGTTAAAATTTAATCGAAAAAAATTTTTGTAATCCATTGCTCTCACTGTGCATAATTGGAGAGGGTAATACTCTTGGTTTGTAAAGATTTAGTTCTCATACTTTTCTCTTCGTTTCATAAAAAATTGAATTGCCAAAGCTTCCAAAACAATAAACATGTAACCAATCACAAGCTGTTTTATTCATTTGCAACTACTTTTTATTTATTGATTCACTCACTCATTCATTCATTCATTAACTCACTAACTCCCCTAAAAATAACGTCACTGATAAACTGAACACATTACGGCGTACAAACATTCGAGAACTGTTACACTGTTATCGAGATTACAATTGAAGACCTACACACAGTCGTAACATTACTTTTTAGGTATATGTAAAGTTTGACGGCACCAGAGCCTAATTATCGATTCGTGCAAACCGATCGTTGCATAACGAAACGACAGGATCATTTACCAAGTATAGTGGGTGCAGAGGTCCTTTGACAATACTGTTATCGTCGGTGAAGTGTTTCAGTATGGTGCATACTTACAGACCCACTATATACACTGACTTTCAACAATAGCCAGCAGAGAAACTGCCATCTACGCCTATACTCTCTCACACAAGTTAGGCACATACAATTAATTGTATAACATAACTTCAAAAGTTAAAGACATATTAGATAAGCAGTTTCTGCGATTATGATTAATTCAATATGTAAAATTGTGTGATAAAATTTGACGCAGTCTTACTGGATTTGTTACATTTATGGCGTTTGAACTCATAGTATCTACAATACTTCACCAAGCACAGCAGTCGCTGGCTAAAATCCTTCGAAATAAATTATTCGACAAAGTGACCTAGCGGCTGACACAGCTGTGCTGTGATATTAGAATGAATTCAAGGGATAGGTGTGAGCCTGTTGTTGGCAAAACCATAATTATTGATAATAAAATTGATAATAAGACTTCGACTGACATGCTTAGGAATTGTATCTTTCGGATAGACGAGGAGGAGTTTTGGAGATATCTCGTCCGGGTACGCGACCCTCGACCTACTTTATCGGTCAGATGGCACAAGGACACAGGATAAGACTTTGATGTCAGACTGTGGTCATCATATGACTCGTTTTCAAGATTTTTTTCCCAAGTTATCTATTTCTATAACAACGAGTTTGAGTTATCCGTTTCTTTTATCTCAATTTAAAACCTATCATGTTTGAGGCTTACTGGACTGCCACTGTGCACCGTGTCAGAATGTTTTATGCATAATTTGACACACAATATACACGTACTGGAATGGTAATTGTCCATCATAACAATGTCTGACCCCACCTTTTCTCATTACAAGTAAGGGATTCTTACCACACACAGGTAAATAAGGCAACACTGTGAACTTGTTAAGATTCAAACCTTCACACTTCTCATGTTATTGTCTGTCCACTGTGTAGCCAAGGCTTCGAATTCCGCTCATGGAGGTATGTTTTTTGCAAACAAATACATGCACTACAGAATAGCAATTTTATCGACTTATTTATTATCAGCTTTTATTTATTCGTTTGTTTATTCATTCATTCAATCTCTCATTTACTCACTCTCCATCTCTTTCTAGTCTGACTACGCTAAAATGTAGAGTTCGCATACACATACCTATGTCTGACCTTCTGCTTCCAAAGGTTATCTTCAAAACGTTCGCGTTGACCAGAACAGCCGACCGAAGTAAGAGAGTCAACAATCTGTTAACGTGAGTAGCGAAGAACATCGCTTCAACAAACCAAACAAAATATACTCTACTTCTTTTTCATTTCAGCGTGACGCCAAGAAAGTTGAAAAGTCTTACTTAAAGCCTCAGCTTTGGATTAGCGACTGTTTGCATTTGCAGACGTTTGTTTTCTTTCCAAAAATTTGGGGTAAGTTTGAGCTTTATAAAGGTGGCACAATTCAAAAGTGTCATAACGGTACGATGAAAATTATTTCTAAATCTCGCTACTTTATTTGATTGCAAAAAAGCGTCACATGTTTTTAGCGGTAAAAAGACAGTAGAAAAATGTGAATTCGTGGAATAGTCACATTGCCAAGTATAAACAACATATTTTCATATGGTCACAATACACAAAAATGCACAAACATAAGGAAATGATATGTATGTATGTATGTATATATGTATGTATGTATGTATGTATGTATGTATGTATGTATGTATGTATGTATGTATGTATGTATGTATGTATGTATGTATGTATGTCTGTATGTCTGTCTGTCTGTCTGTCTGTCTGTCTGTCTGTCTGTCTGTATGTATGTATGTATGTATGTATGTATGTATGTATGTATATTTGTATGTATATTTGTATGTATGTATGTATTTATGTAGCTAGGCAGTTATATATCTATCTACCTATTCATCTATCTATCTATCATATACGTATAGATGTATGTATTTATGTATAGATGTGTGCCTTTTAAGTTGAATTTATCAGGAAACTTGTGTGCGTTTCTTTCATGAAACCTCGTAAAAGTTGTACACGGTTTACTAACACCAGAAACAGACTTGCTTACATTTGACCGGCAACGAGTACTCATCACACAAGGCGATCCTGATACACACGATAAAACATTGAATCTCTTATTAATTTCTGAAAAGTAAGATCTCTGCTCATGGCTAACATAAAAGGAAAGCTGTTAAAATAAGACGTAGCATGGAAGGCAGTGTGCCAATTTTTGGCTCATTCTTTCCTGTTTTCGTTTGCCATTAGCCTCATCACTTAACAGATGGAAACTCAAATGCACCGCACTCTGCGTCAATAATATGACATTTACATGCATCTGATAATGAGGTCTAAAACCATGATAACATGAGTGAGAAATTAATCACTATTACCGTTATAGGTTAAAGACAGTAGATCCAATACTAGATAAACTGAACCAATATTTATCTCTTGTTAACTATCTTTGCGCATACTCATCCGCCATACTTAAATAATAACATGCCATACTTTCTTGTTGCAATGCCTACTCACATATCCATCGTTTAGCTTCTCAATTGAGCTTGTACTTTAATAGAGTTGTTGAAAAGTATTTATGTCAATCATGACCAAACGTAAGTCGTCGAAAAACGCAGCTGATGACATATTTGCATAAACAAACAGTGTTAGCTTAACAAAGTACTGGGCGTTTCAACAGCCTTTTGTGAGAAAAGGAAAGTAACTGAGGGTCAAGAAAATACTTTTAATAGGTGTCTGTTGCTATGTTTTCTAAAGTAAAATTTGGGGTAAGAGACCCAATTGAACGATTATTTAGAATTTCTCCAGACCTTTGAGTAGTTTGAGAGCCTGACTTACAACGGAAAGAGTTGTATAAGCCACTCCTAGATGCACGTATGGGGAAGAGCCGTCAAGGAGTAATTTGGACAGGTCAATTCAATCTTTCTAAAACACGACCCTCCTATTTTCACAAGTTGGAAAATTGATCCTTCTCTTCTCAAAATTAAAAAAAAATTCAAATGCGTTTTATTAGCTAGCATATTTCTTATATATTCTGAGCATGTACTTTTCGACATATTACAGATAAATTTCCAAAGATAGCTTGTCTGGTATATTGAGATAATTTGTAGAAATGTTAAACGCTTTTAGACGTCAACATGGCCAATGAAGGATTTTTACTTGTGATAGCATTCATATTCAATCACATCTGTTTGAAAGCTTTTACTGAGCAAAATAACAAGTTTTTTTAGTTTTTATATATGTTATATAGTTATATGTTCTGAGAATTCCATTTATTTTTAAAACTTAGTTTGGGCAATGAAAAAGTGAAGGCAATTTTAAAATTTATTTACAGCGCCAGATTCAAACCTGACACTTTCTTTGTTGTTGCTCAGCTGGCACTCTATTGTTTTCCAAATGGCCAAGTACAAACTTTTCATGGCATCTACACATTTTATAAACTCCGCACAGAAAGTTCCAAACCTCAGACTACTTTGTTGAAGTTCAGTATTATTTATTTTTGATTTCATTTTCGCGATACAGATAGGTTTTCAAACATTTTAAAGATTTTTTCTTCTGTTCCAATCATCGACAAAGACTTCTTGCCTGAAGCCATGCATGTTATATACAAACTAAATACTTTCAATATGCTGCATTGAGTTGAACACTAAAATGTTGTGCAAACAGTGAAACTTCTATAGTAAAATGTTTCTTTGTAGAATAAGATGCGCTTTACCACTTAGGCTTTCAGGATATCATAGGGGATTTTTATGGGGTTTTTGGGGTTTTTCTTGTTTTGGTATTTTACACATATAGACACTTATGACCAGCTAATTTGATGTTTCAACATTATGTTGAGAGTAGAATAACAACTTGCAACTGACATACAAAATTCAAAATCGTGAGAAAATCATCAAAAGGTAGTATTGCTGGCCCTTAAAGAATTTTATTTTATCACTACAAGTGCAACTACAGCTGTAGCGATTAGGAAGAAGCCACCGCACACGATAGACGCCGCTGCGAAATTCTTTGCTGCCATAGAGGAGTTTTCGGCTCTTACCCGGTCTCCAGCCAACACTGCGTAATGTGCCTGTGTAGAAAAAGTAAGTCGACAGTCGTCAAGGCTACACTTTAACTAGCTTTTCCTTATCCCCTCTTTTAAGTAATTGACAAGGTCAACGCAAAAACGTCCTTCCTACTAACTTTCCACCTTTCAATTTGCGGTTCGATGGTGCTGTAAAATTCTCAGATTATCCAGACCCGATTGCTTTCCGTAACTTGTTGGAATTGAATGTCTAAGATAAGTTACAGCTGCTATCATTTGGCCCACAGAAACTAAAACTAAGGTAATGAATTGACAGGCACATTTGGGAATTGTGAACATTAGATTTGTAATATTTTACTCAAGTCATACCGAAGCACAATGTGGCAAAATCAAACAGGTGAGTTAAAGGTACATAAAGATGTATTTTCATACTAAATGATTCGGGTGACTAGAATAACTTATTGCTACTTCTGAGAAAAAATGCTAAGTACAAACGATTTTCAACAAAGGAACCATTGCGCTAGTAAACGACTACTGCCCTCTGGCGAGTTTCAGATACTTATGTAGGTACTAGATAGATAGGGAAAGTTTACCAGGTGGCTGACTGGCTTGCTGGACGGATGGGTAGATAGGTTTGCATTTTAGTGTTGTTATCAATGTCATCCGGAGATTTGAAAGAGAACTGTCTCTGGCAGATCTGTCCTGAATATAGTTCCAGGAACTAGATGAGAAAATGGAAGAACGTCGAAATTGAGCTTACATCTAGTGCCTTGATGAAGGCGCCATATCCAAATGGATTGAAGCAGCAAAGGCAGACAAATATTGAAAGGCACATATAGGTATTTGGCGGATCCTGCATCGGACGACCGTAGTCCCCCTGAACGTGAACACATTGAACATGTCGCTGGACCTGGACTACGCATGCCTGCATTGAAACAAAAGAACACTTTCAGACACACTACGCTAATCAAATGCAATCGTACAAAAAATATGAGAACAGTATTCAACTGTAAGAGTTTATTTGCTCTGTCAAGAAAAAGATCAGGGTTTTGATGGATCACGGTCAATTACTGACAGAGCAGTGAGATATTCTGATATAAGCAAGCAATGTAATATTTGTCCATTAGAAAAGCTACACACAGACGCTGATAAATTCATACTGTCAAACAAACGCTCATGGTTAGTTTGAAAGTGTCACCATATAATCTATTTTTATCAAATCGCAGCCACCTTAAACTATAATATCAAGGTACGTCCAAATCGTATAGATTGAAGTCCTACGGAAAAATATAGTCTGATAATTGCTAGATGCCTGAAAATTAAAAAAAACACATATAAAACAGATATAATTACTCTTTACTTGAAGTTGTGTTTTGTATTGTAATATTTATATATATATATATATATATATATATATATATATATATATATATATATATATATTATTGTTATTAACATTATTATTATTTTCATTATTGTTATTATTATCATCATTATTATCATCATCATTATATCATCATTATTATTATTATTATCATCATCATCGTTATTATTATAGAATTTCTTCAGGTATTGTAGATGGTGTTGAAATTCATCAAATAATATTTGTTTAGGCTGCGACATTTTGAAACCAACTCTGAGCGTTTGTTTAATAGCGTAGATTTGTCAGCATTGATGGTGTACTTTTTCTGATATACAAAGACTACATCGCTTGCTTATGTAGACTTACTTGATGCTTTGCCAATAATTGACCACGAAATGCCAAATATTATTTATCAAATTCTATTACCACCTACAAATAGAATGGTACGTCCCGATCATAAATATAAAAGTGTGTTGAGCTACGAATCCCCTCATCTTCTTCTGTCTGATAATTGCAGGATGCATGCAACTTAACTAACACATATCATTACTTTGTACTTGAAGCAATTTTGTGTTGTATGTATGTATGTATGTATGTATGTATGTATGTATGTATGTTTGTATGTATGTATGTATGTATGTATGTATGTATGTATGTATGTATGTATGTATGTATGTATACAAACACCCTAAACATCTCCAATCAATGCAATAGGTAATTGCATGTTAACGATATCAAGTGATTACTTTTTGATAAAGCCAATCCAACGGTCACTACTCCACAGCGTTCATGTCCAATGTCAAAAACGACCAAATTCAATATCTGAAGACAGGTATGCCTTATTGAGTGGGGAAACAAGAATCTAGAAATCAAAGCTCAAAATAGCCTGGCTGACATTTATATTCAAAGAAAATTATTTTACATCACTGAATCCTGTCATAAAAGTATTAAGCAATACATGTCCTCGGTTATACGGCGCAAGGCAAATGTATCATTGTACCAATGACTGCATTTTCACTTGCCAATGTCTCTTGTCGGGGCAGCTTGATGGTCTCTGACATCAGACCATGACGGAACGATTACTTGGATCATGTTTTCATGGCTCCATCATGAACTTGTATTAGACCCGTAAATAAACAATCCCATAATTGCTTACTTACTGTCAAGGTGGTTAAATCCAAGAACAAACTCGAAGAATGTCTGACGAGCTTCTTTCCTTTTAAGAGTTTGACTGACAAACAAAGCAGTAAGCTCCGTTTTAAATGGCAACAATGTCTTTGTTACAAGAAGGACTAAGAGTGGTAAATCATTGTTGAAACGTTTAAATAAAGATGGTTAGTCACTCTCTTGCACCAAGGTCAGCATTTGGCTGGCGCAATCTTAGATTTCTTTGTCAATGTTACATGTGTAACGTTTGCTGTGATTGGTCCGCTAGATTTTGTAGCTCCATCCGACTTCCGTAAGATAGTATAGCAGGGGGTTCCTATACGGGTTAGTTTGCGGGAGATTGTAATGGAACTAATGACCCGTTCGAAAGGATATGTGTTGTCCATCTTCAGAGAACCCAAACAATTAATCATGCAAATCCATTGCAGTGTTACAGGCCAATTTTGCAGCCAGACCATACATAGCTTCATTGAATGAATATTATACTGCCCCTTGTCAATCACAAATAATATTACAGCATGTTCTTTCAGTTACATACACAAAGCTTCAACATAGCATGCCTACAGATTTCTATGTTCTTTTATAAAATGACATTACTAGTATAGAAACTGTCGGTTCTGAACCACACCTCCCTTTCTAAGCCTCCATTTCACCTAGGAGGCTCACAACACAGAACCACGCAACTTGCAAAAATACGCAATCTCAGCGAAAGACAGTTGGGGTTCATAAGCCCATTTCACCTGGGCGGGCTTACCAACTGCCGAGTGAGACCCAACACGGCAAATCCTTTTAGACAAAGGTGATAATGTGTATATTGATATAAAGTAAGCATGAAAATTCCAAAGAACACATGCTAGTGGCTTTAGCTGAGCTCGACTGAGCTCTGCGGTCGCAAGTGCATGGGGAGAACTGTGCATACACAACTTTAAAGTCAAGAGGGGTTCGTGCTGTGTAATGTCCGTGGGAATGGGTAACAAATAAGATATCCCTTTGTGGGAGGTGTGGGTACAAAAATGTGTTTATGATGCTTCTGCTCTGAGAGCAGAGGGACATCGTTAGAAAACAGCAAGAAGGGCATAAAACGATTTTTAATTATGTGGCGGATATTTTATTTTCTTTAGAGGTTGGCGGTGAAGGCATAAAGTTAAGGAGATTGTGCATAGATATAGTTATGGCCGATCAATTGCTCTAGTGTCATAATTTCCACTTCCACTGCACAAAAGTCGTCGATTCAATTTCAGTAGAAGAAATCGACAAATACATTGATGTTATGGTATATAAGTCATTTATACGGATATTATGTAAATGTAGATATTCATGACGTGACGTGAACACACGTACGGCATGCTGGCAGATTTCGATCTATATGTTATTGAAAAGAAAGTAATACAATGTTTGCTATCTCCAGTAGCGACCAGCTGAAAGTGCTTTTAGGGAGCGTTCAGTTATTAAGGCCGGGGGCGGCAAAATCCAGGGGGGGTCACCTTAAATTTGAAAACTGCAAAGGCGGTCATGTATTTTTTAAACAGCTCAGAGGGGGCTCACTTGATTTTCAAAAGTATCCGTCCCATCGAAAAGCAGTTTCAATGTTCAGAAATATTATGGGAGATAAAAAATGATTCGCTGCATGATTTCATTCTCTGAAATGACATAATTATAAATCTGAACAAAAGTATAATTATCTACCACATGAACAACTTTACTTGGCAACTCTGAGGCGTGTCTTATCGTAAATTAAGCTCACTGAGCGTAATAAACAATTCTTATTTCTTACAAATTAGAGATATAGCAAGTTTTGTCAGGGAAATTGTTTTACAGTTACCTGTAGACTTACTAGTTCCATGAAAAGTTAAATAATACAATTCCAATATCATTATTGTTGTCAACATCTGAACTTTCAAAAACCCTATTTGAATCAAGTATATTTGTATCAATTTGCAAACACCTATAAAAGCACAAATTAATTTAGTTTAGCATTGTAAAAAAATTATTTATAGTGTTCCAATAGATTCCAATGTATAGTGAAACAGCATTTCGGTGAAATTCCAAGATCCAATTTCTTGCACACATATCAATCTTTAACCATTCTAGTCTAAGTACTTTAAAAGGAATTGTCAAACGTCTATAAATACACAAATTTAGATAGTTTTGTATAGGAAAAAATTATTATTGGACTACTATGTATAGCGAATCAATATTTCGATGAAATACTAAAATCCAATTTATTGCACCCATATCCATTTGTAACCACCCTAGTCTAATCGACTGCATTGATATTAATAATTGAGAGTAGATAAATACACAGAGTTACCTATTTTGTATTGGGAAAAATTATTCATAGTTTCCTCATAGACTCCCATGTACAGTGAACGTACATTTCGGTGAAATTCCAAAATCCAATTTCTGAAGAACACATCCATTTGTTACCAACCGTCTAATCAAGTACACTAATATTAATGATCAGGAGTACATAAATACAGAGGTTTACCTATTTTTGTATTGGAATACAATTCTTCATAGTTTCCTCATAGACTCCAACGTATAGTGGATGAATATTTTCAGTGAAATTCCAAAATCAGATCAGTTTTCTGATGCACTACCTTGTATAGTGGATCAACATTATCAACAGCTGAAAATCAATTAAATCTAAATAGTAAAATTCTGTACACACATGCTTGCACAAAAATATTGTTATCCGACTGTAATTTATGTCCAATCCCTTTTAGGGGTATTTCAAAATTATAGCAAGTCAAAAGGGAAATTTGAACATTAACACCTTGTGCGTTTGTAAAGAGGTTCATTTGAAAAAATCTGAGAACCTTTTTTTTTTTGGATTCTTTACCCCGAGGTGTGTGTGTGTGCAACTTTACTCAAGCAATTGGGGGGGGGGGGTTCATGAATTTTTTTTCATCTTAAAAGGGGTGTCATCAAATTTTTGGTGCAGTGCGTTGGGGGTTCACTTATTTTGACTGATCTGCAGGAAGAATTTGCCGGCCCAACCCCGGCCATAATATCTACACGCCCCCTAAGGTAGAAGACATGCTTCATGGAATGCAAAACACTCAGGCATACTTTCGTCTCACAGTGACAGTAAGTCCAGCAGTAAGTGACTTCGGCTCACATACAACTGACTGCAAATTTTTGCCCTTGAGGGACATAGAGAAATATGGCAAGTCAAACAAAAGTCAGTGAAAAAGTCCAGCAGCAAGTGACTTGCCCAAAATCAAGGGAGAAACACCACAAGGCTACCAACAAGGCCAGCCCTGAAATAGATCAATTTCCATTTTTTTCTGTCCAGTACTCTGCGTGTAGTACTCTTGAAACTTTGGCTCATCAGCCTTAAGAGGAGCCATGCCCCAAATCACTTGCAAAAAGAGCTGCAAGTCCTCATCTATTAAAGACATCTCTCTTAGCCTCGAGTTCTTCGCTCTTTGTCCGTCTTTCCAGTTTTAAATCACCTGTTTCCGCTTTTAAATCCACTGTGTCTGCTGTACGGCGGGCTGGAAGACAATTGTGCTTACTTTTTGAGTAGTACAAGCCTAGGGCCGTCAAAGCAACCCCAGCATCCCCAAGGAGAACTTACCAATCGCAGTACCGAGTCTCATAGCATGAAGCCTCCGGTGCCTCAAGACAACACTCCAGAGGAGCCACATTGACCCTGTGGGTTGCTTTACAATGGCTTTCTCTTGCTTTTTTGCCAGCTGATCTCCACCAACTTCTTCCCCATTCCACTCGACCAGGACTCTTCGTTTCTTCAGAAGTGTTTTCCTTTTTCATCTTTGCTGTGTCTGTAGGCTCCACTGCTAGTGTTTCCACGGTCTGCAGTGTTGAGAGGGGGGGATTGGCAGCCTCCACTGTCAGATAATTTCTGTCTATGTTAGTACCCACATTCTTTTGGCACTCTGTTTTTATGTCGACGTGTTTGGCCCTTATCAGCCCTTCACTGATAAAAGCAAGAATTGGCCCCTAATTTAAGCCAAGCCCCCCCCCCCAGCTTATTTATTTCACTCCTGACAAGGAAATCGGTGTTCAGATCCCTCTAAAGCCCCTTCGTGCTGTGGATCAGCAACAAGCAGCCCAGGCCCTTACTAGTCAAAGAAACAAGGTTCTTGATGATGTCCTTGCCATGCAGGCGTAGTATTTGCTGATGAGCTTGGGCTTCATTTTTTGACAGCCTCTAGGATGAAACACTTGCGAAGCAAAGCATTGCTCTGGCCGTCTGCCAACACACACAGAGGGCGCAATCTTTTCTTTTCTATGGAGTCCTCCTCCTCTTCCTCTTCTGGCGAGGAGGCTATTAGGTAGCCTGCTTCCTTTAATACATCGTGCACGTTTCCGAAAATCACTTCTATCCTTTAATATTATTGTGCAGCCGTATTTGTATCCAATGAAGCCGGTGAATTCACAGCACCAACAGGCCCACTGCCATGAGGAGGTCTATCTCTATAGCTTGTGCCAATACTTACGAACGTATAGGTGCGTAAACAAAGGGTTCTCCACAAAAGCATGGAGATCATGGAAATTTATTAATTTATCTATTTGTTTATTTATTTATTTATTTAGGTAGACCAACGGGCATAAAGCCCATTTACAGGCACGAAGGAAAAAAACTTAATATATAAAAAAGAAAACTATGCGCAAAAATAATAAAAAGTGACATCACAATCATAACTAACTAACTAACTAACACGTAGTTAAAAACAACAATCAAGGAAACTAGTAAAAACATGCACCCTGCAGCGCATGCCGAAAAGTGAAAGTAAAACTAAATCAATCAATATTTGGATGATCTTTTAAGATTCCATTGATAGTATTTAAACATCTTAAAATTTGAGAGTATTTCCTGATATTAATTCTAGAGGCATGGATGCGGAAAATGTAGCTATTACGCAGCTGTCTGCATGGAACGTTAAAAGGTGTTTTGTACAAAATGGACGAGAAGTTATGTGCATTGACAAGTTTGAAAACAAAAGTGCCATCTAAAACTTTACGCCTCCTTACCTGTGGGGGAAGCTTAAACCTGGTACTGAGAGAATAATACTCTGCTGAAGTATATTGCAGATTTGATTTAAAGCATAAAAATTTAATAAACTTTTGCTGCACTCGTTCGATTTTATCAATTTGTGGTACTTGCCATGGAGACCATATAACACTGCAGGATTCTAGGTGGCTTCTCACGTGGCTCACATACAAAGACCTCAGAGTAGAAATATTTGAAAAGTTAGCGCAGGTACGCTTAATAAAACCCATCATTCTAAAAGCTTTTCTAACAATACTATCAATGTGAGTATTAAACCACATGTTCGAGGTAAGAAGAATACCAAGATCTTTAACACTATGAACGCGGGCTAGTGGCTCACCAGCAATACTGTAATTGTAGGTGATCCGTTTCTTTTTGGTTGTAAATGTAATGATGCTGCACTTCCCGATGTTAAGTTTTAATTTGCATGTATTGCACCATTTGTAAATGTTATCAATGTCTGCTTGGAGGGAAATACAATCACTTTGTGTGCTAATTGTGCGATAAAATTTAGCGTCGTCAGCATACATTGAACACAGTGATGATCTATGGCAATGAACAATGTCTAGCATGTCGTTGACATACAGAATGAACAAAAGTGGCCCAATTAATGAACCTTGGGGTACACCTGAGGTGACATCACATGGTGATGACTTGTGACCATTGATAACTACACGTTAACGTTGTGTTCTGTTACGGAGGTACGATGTAAGCCAGGACAAAACGCTGCCGGTGAAACCATATCTGCTCAGTTTATGTGACAATAAGGAATGTGATACAGTGTCGAAAGCCTTACTGAAATCAGTATAAATGCTGTCAACCTGAAATTTTTGATCGATGGCTTCTGTAATAAAATCAACATAACTTACTAAATTTGTTTGAGTTGACCAACTTTTCATAAATCCATGTTGGGATTCTGAAATATATTCCCTGACATGGGGAAACAGGCGAGCATAAACTACTTTCTCAAAAACTTTAGAAACTAATGGCAAAAGAGATATTGGACGACAGTTATCTACCTTTGATTTGTCGCCTGATTTATAAAGTGGTGTAACATTTGTAACTTTGAATGCCTGAGGAAAGACTACCAAATGTAAAGACCTGTTGAAAATGATACATAATGGAGTAGCAAGTTCATGAGAACATGTGTTCAGGATGACACCAGACAGAAGATCTGGCCCTACTGCTTTGTTAACATCAATACTATTTAGCCCATGTAGAACATCCTGATAACTTAATGATATGTTTGAAAGGTAGTCTGTAATCCTAGGATGAAATGGTGGAAATTGATTCTCAATACTTTCATCATCTAATGTAAAAACAGATTGAAAAAAATATATTAAATGCATTAGCAATAGCGTGAGGAGTATCAGCTAGTATGTCATGCAGATACACACTGTTGGGCAATGAATTATTTTTATATTTTATACAGACAAAACTCCAGAAGCGTTTGGAATTTTCTTTGATTTCAGATTCAATTTGATCCATATACTCGGAGAACTTGACTTTTTTGGCTCTAGAAAAAGCGGCCCTTAAACGAGAAAACAATTCTTTGTTCTCTGTACTGCGTGATTTTTTGAATTGCTGTCACGCATGTTCTTTGTCCCGAAGTAAACAGATAATGTTGTTGTCAAACCAAGGAGGGTATTTTCTTCTACAGATATTAACTTTTGGTACACTTTCATTGATTGCGGAGAATAGAAGATCATAGAAAAGTTGTACACAGTCATCAAGTGTCGGAGTACTATCAATAAGGCACCAAGGTATCGACAAGAGTAAACGTCGAAGATGTTCAAAATCACCTTTCTTGTAATTTTTGTGAAATGTGCGGTTATTCTGTTGGTGCTTAGTGTTCTTGTTCACGTACACATCACAAACTATAGCCTTGTGGATGGATTTAATGGCTGGGTGAATGCAAGTAGTCTCCAAACTGTCAGAAGAACAGAACACAAGATGTAGGAAATTCAAATTACAGGTGTTTTCGTCAAGAAGTTGTAACAATCCATGGTGATGAACAACGCAGTTAAATGAAACGATCATAGGAGGATAGTTGGGTACAAGAAGACCATTTTCAGATTTATTCCATATGATGTCACGAAAGTTAAAATCGCCAATCATAATTATGGTATCGTCTGGGCACATGACTGAAGCTACCAAATCAAGAGAGTTGTCAATTTCGTCCAGGGATGATACATTGGAATCAGGTTGAAAATAAACTGTTGATAAGAACAGCTTTGATGAACCTAAAGAGACTTCGACCCAGATAATTTCAGCTGTTGTTTCAAGATCTGATCTTCTTCGGGATTGGTGAACTGCTTTTACAGCAACCAAAATCCCTCCGCACCTTGTCTTAACGGATGTAGTACTGTCTCTGTCTCTACGATACACAGTATACAGTTGGTCATGTATTTCACTATCAGTGATATCTGGATGTAGCCAAGTCTCTGTGATCGCGATACAATCAGATTGTGAATCCCTGAAATATAAGTTAAAGTCCGTCAACTTATTGCAAATACTTTTTGCGTTCTGATAGTATAAACGCAAGGATGACTTTGGATGGTGCTGACGGGACCTACCAAGGTTGTGATTGCCATTTGTTGGCCCTGGATTCGGATGTATATCCCCATGTTGCAGGATGGAAAGTTGAATTGCTTGGAGAGTTGCAAAAGAGTTAGCATAATACGCAATCCGTCTGCCAGACCATCTGAGTTTGGTTGTTGTCCTATCCTTTGTGGAGGGAGAAACTGCAGTGGACAGACATGTGTGGTGTATACAAGTAGACATGGTTCTGGTGGAGGGACTCAGGTATTGTTGAGTGTGGTATGCCTCTTGAAGTTGAATGCACATTTCACTTTGGAGGGCATGGATACACATTATTTCATGCATGCCTTGAATTTCTCCTTCGAGTGAATTTGTGGGCTGGAGAGATCAGAAGAGTCACCGTCGGCATGCTCACTAGTCCTACAAAGGCTGCTGGCACAAGCACCACAGCTGGGAAACAGATAAGGAGAAAACTGGCAGCCAACACTCCATGGCTCATGTATATGCCCCCTTGAGCCAACACGCCATCTTGTACAATTTCTCATACTCCATCAGTATGGTCACCAAGGATGCAACAAGCCTGTCTTTGTCCAGCACCCTGTAATGACGGAGGCATCTTATGGCAAATAATAATGTAGCCCTCCAAAAGCCACTGCAACGGCCAACACTCCTGTCATTTTTGCTTCATGCTAGGCATTGGGCTTTGCTGTTGGGTTGTGGGTTGCCTACACCTTCTCTGCAAGTGTAGGGGCAGGAGGTAGGGGTGGTGTGAGAGAGGGGTCGTCCTCTGCAGCGAACGTGTCACCCATAAGCCTGACTGTCTTGCGATTGCTAGTGATGGTGCCCCTGATGCTTGCTTGCACTGTCCAGTATGCAGTAAACATAGGCCTTGATGCTTTCTTTCAGTCTGGCTGTGCTTGCCTTCATCAATCATGCCTGCACCCCCGCCACAACCAGCAGGGACAAACAGTTATACTGTCCTTCTGCCCCATTGTTTCTGAAAAAAATAGTAGTTGGCCCTCTTGCTGTCCGGCCTTGTATGTTTTTGTTTCTGGCCGAACACGTCCTTATTGTAGCTTGGCCAGACTCTGTGCATCCAATGCCCAAAATTGGAATTTGAATTTGGTGTTGTGCTAATGCCGGATTCTTTTTGCCTGGTGTTTGACCTGGAGATAAAACGTCATGCAAGCAACAGTGTGGTGCAGAATGTGTCACAAAAACACAGCCAGCTGGCTGGTCCTTAAATTGGAAGGTGAGATCCTGCTCGATTTGTTGCAATAACAAACGGTCGAGACATACAGAGATCTTTATAGACTTGATAAAGCCAGGAATGACATGACTCAATATGGCATCCAGGGCCAGAACCATCGAAAGCCGAGCAGCGTTGCTGGCAATGCCGAATCCCAAAATGATGAGGACAACCACTTGTATGCCGAATATCAGAAGAAGAATGCTATCAAGCTCAGGCAGCTACTAATGAGTGGCCATGGCACCACTTACCCCGGCGAACTGGGCACCAACATTGAGTGAGAAATCACCCAGGCGCCAGCCACTCAGCTGATAGCCTCTGATAGTCCCTGATATCCAGATGTAGTGCAAAGGGATCCCAGTTCGGTAGGTACCCTTTAGTGAAGATGCCCTTGTACTTCGAAAGTTGCACTTTTCCCCAAACATGGAACTTGGGCTTCACCCCTATGGCAGCAATTCCTTGTCGTACAGGGCTTGGAGGGATATGTAATCATTCACAGCTGTCACATCTTTTGGCTTCATGAGGACGATGCCATGCTTGGTTCCATTAAAATTCGTTACCAGCTCGGAAAAGACATCAACCAAGATGTGCATGCTATTGTGGGGGAAGTTTTCCAACATCTGCCCTTTCAAGTCCGGTTGAAGCGTTCCATAATGCTGGCTTTCTTGCTGCTGTACATGTGGAACTAGAGGATGTCTTGCACTACCAGCTAGTCTTACATCTTTCTAATCGTGAATTCGCACCCTTCCTCAGTCTGCAGTTTTCCAAGCCTCAGGCCACTTTAACTGATGACGCTTTTGAGCGCTGAAAGAGTGTATTTGTTTTTTTTTATTTTGATGGCTCAGCCCATTCAAACCTGCTGAGCATGTCAATGACAGCTAGCATGAAGAGGTACCCTTTGTTGCCCCGGATGTAAACTGCAACTCTACAAGGTCATCCTGCCAATGTTCATCTCTTCTGGTCATAAACACTTTGTGGGAGAATACACTTCACTTGGATGGCCTCGTGAGGGGTGTACGCCAGCTGCCATACTAGCCAGACTTTCACTTAGTTATGGCTGATTTTCACTCTGTGTTATTTTGCGCTTCTCCAAAGAGCCACTGCACCCCAAAACCCCTCCGCCATGTCATAATAGATCTCCCTTAGGTGCTACTCAGCCTCAGGCACTGCCTCTGCATCGCTCCAGGCCATCATGCTATACCAATTATAGACAAAAGGTGCAAGGGAAATCATTAAAGTTGACAGGCTGGTCCTCCTGATCTGTAATCCATAGCTTGATACTGCTGAGGCTGCTACCCAACGTGAAGAGCATTGTGAGAGGTTGCTGATGTCATCGACCACTTTTTCGCATATTTCTTTGGTATCCTTCAGGGCAGAATTTGCGGATAATCTTTTTGGAAGGTGCAGGCATTTGCCCACAGCCTTGCAGTGGAGGTTTGAAGCTTTGGCAATTCAATTTTTGTCCTACCTCGGCTGTCCAGCAGCATAGCCATAAGACTGCTTTCACAGACTGATCTCATGCCCTTAACTTGGTTGAAACTAGGCAAACTTATGGAGCGTCAACCCCTTTCACCTGCAGCTTCAGCAGCAGAGCTCAAAAGTTTGTGCCGTACAATATCCACACAATCCTGCTGGACTGTTTTAGTACCCAACTGGAGGATGTGCCAAAAGAGCTCCCATCAGATGTGTCTCATGTCCTCTTTTATGACTACAGTGAAAAGATGTTCCAGCTGCAGGACATTTGAACGAACCTGCAAAATCCTCCCTAGATCTCAAACAAATACCCCTTCACCTGAGAGTGATCCCAGACAAAACATAGGAGTCTACCAAGGCATAAAGAGATTCAATATCAGCATGATTACCCTTAAGCGAACCATCCTGCTGGATATCAAATACATTCCACAATTTCTGAACGATGGTGTAGTCAGAGATATTCTGTTTCCATCTTAAATAGGCGCCAGCATGGAGACAACTGTGAATTCACAGAATTTAGCTCTCTCAGAAATCATCAACATCAGGAGAGAGGAGAAGACAAAGAGAAAAAACCATGGGAAGACCTTCAACCTTATTTATCAATACAAGTCTAGAGGTATGATCGCCTTGAGGCCGACGGTGCCTCGGAAGCCTCGCATGAAGTACTGGCATGTCCTTGTCCCTGAAGGCAAGAAAAGAAAGGTTTTTTCGCTGTTCATTTGGCTTGAATTTCTATTTGTCATGCAAAGCAAAACATATGACATCTATTCTGTTTTCTACACAGACGCAACTTCCCTACAAATACAACCAGAACAGAACAGTCTGTACCTATTCTGTCATATCAATACACCAAGACAATCTCCAATAAAATATTCAATTACAATAAGGCATTGCGGCACTTAAAAATTGATGAATTCCTTCA
>LD346549.1:109603-120017 GCA_001465055.1 Ptychodera flava
GAACTCTTGGAAAATTTGAAATCAAGATCTGTTTCAAAAATAACATCTATTAAAACTTTCGATTTTTCCACATTGTATACCACAATACCACATGATAAATTGAAACATCATCAACCAAGCATTTTTCTACAAAAACTGTTCACTCCGTTACAAATATGTGGTATTGGGGTACAATTCTACTTATTTTGTTAAAAATATTGCTAATGCTACAGTGTTTTATACCGAGAAAGACATAATCAGTATGCTTGATTTCCTCATTGACAACCTATTTGTTGAATTTGGAGGACACATTTACCAACAGTGTATAGGAATTCCCATGGGCACTAACTGTGCTCCCTTACTTGCCAACTTATTTGTGTTCTCATACAAGGCAGAATTTATCCAGAACCTTATCAAGCAGAAAAAAGGTCTCTGTAGCTCGTACTTTCAACCTTACATTTAGATACATAGACGATGTTATTTCATTGAATAACTCTGAATTCAGTAGATATCTCGCTATGATTTATCCTCCAGAATTGGAGATTAAAGAAACTACAGAAACGGCCTCTTCTGCTTCATATCTGTACATTTTACTTAAATTTGACTCTAATGGTCACCTTTCTACTAGGCTATATGACAAGAGAGATGATTTCAACTTTAGTATAATCAATTTTCCACACCCCATCAGTAATATTCCCCTCTCACCTGCTTATGGGGTATACATTTCCCGCCTTATTCGATATACAAGAACATGCAGTTCATATGGTGATTTTGTAGAGAGACATGGCCATCTCTCTTACAAACTGTTAAATCAAGGTTACACCTGAGCAAGACTTGTCTCTACATTCAAACGCTTTTTTTGGCAGGTATCGCGAGCTGGTAGATAAATACAATATCTCTCTTCGACAAATGATCACTGATGGCATCGGTGGGGCCTTAGTTAGTGACCACTACCTATCTGATTTAAAGATTGATATATGGCGGGTGCCACATGTGGGGTGGGATGTGCTTACTATTTTCGAAACACCTGACATCACTTCTTGGTCTTTTGGCCAGAGGTCCATATATCTTTCTTTCATGAATTTGACTTTGTTTGTGTACCGTCTATTTACTGTCTGTTCTGTGCTGTTTTGTGTCTATGTTTACAACTATTGTCTTACAAATTTTGACCTAGTGTTATTGGATTATGGATTGGTATTATTGCGATTATTATACATATAAGTATAGAAATTTGGCTCCTCGATAAGCATATGGGCCAACTCTTCCAGAGGCGTGTGCATATGGAGTCCTTTCAAAGCTCTTTCAGCACCCCTCCAGACAGGGGATGATGTCATAACAATTATCCTGCAAATAACAAATAAAAGCAGTTTACGAACTAGTCCTGCCAGCCATCCCTCTTACACTTTATTTCGTACCGAATGTGCTCGTAAACTGCCGTGACTCTTTGCCCTACCCTCCCGGTTCAAGCCACTCTTGAATAGGATTAGTCTTGTAATAGGTCTTTGAAAAAAGGGAAAATCGCCCCTTCATTTGCGCCTGTGGTAATCACAGCTGACCTAATAAATTGAAAGTTTTCTGCCTAAATACATAAACATCAGCAATGAGACACCACTGAAGTTTTTTCTCTCTGACATCAAATGGCAACTACAGTATCTCCTGTCGCTGTTGTTGTTGTTGGGGGTGCTGCGGATATTAATAATACTGCTTTGCCTCTTCTTGAAGAAGCCAAGCCAGTGCTGCAAGAGTGACTACGACATTGAAGAGTCCCTCGGGACTGAGATGCGGACCAGGACCCCAAGGGCTAAATGGTGGTGAAGGTTTTGGTACTCTTGTAACATTTTTGCATCCTGATAAAAAAGGAATAATAACCATTGTCGACCAGATTTATAGCTGGGAGGCTTGGCCAGGCATGGCTCAATACGCTCTTCACCTATGTGCAGAGCATCGAATTGGTAGGGGTTTACGGGAACAGAGGGGAGGGATTTTTTGACATGGAGGGGATCAAGTGGATCTCTTTCCCTTCTCTGTTGCAGAAGGCCTCGCTCTTGCCCATCTCGAGGCACTTCTGGGTTTCATCGCTCGCTGGCAGCCAGTAGAGGTAGCAATTCTTTTTCTGCGGAACTTCTTGCTGCAAGGCCCAGCATGTGTCCTTCAGGACTTAAAGGCACAATTGTCGATCCCAGGTTCTCGCATTAGCAAATGTGTCAACAACCCATTAACAGTTTGTCATTCTTTTGTTTTCCATTGAATATTTCATCAAGTAAATAATATTTTTTTAGATAAATTTGATAATTGAGTTGGGGCTTTAAGCTAGGCCTTTTGTCGCCCAATAGCAGCCTACAACTGTGCTCTCTGGCTTCTACAGCAGGATGAGCTGCAGCATGACCTAGATGCCTTGCAGCTTCCATCCGATATGGTTCTTTGTGAAGCCTCACACCCGAAACTGCTTTCTAATGATATAAGCAACTTTTGGTAGGGATGTGCAGCACCCCTTCTACTATGCTTCTGCTAGTCTCCCACATTTCCTTGGTATCAGCCATAACGCATTGGGGGGTCCCTATATAAATATAATTTTTTTAACAAACAGTTTCATCCACTACCGGGATCCCTCCTGGGTGAAATACGCTTAAAGAGTGATGGTGTTCTCACTATATACCACAACTACTAGTCTACTGTTTCCCCATTTTTGTGAGAGTTTTGTGTTTAAGTGAGTGCACGAACTCTACAGTGTGTGGAGGCCTGCTTGTGGACAGAATTGTCCCCGAGGCTATCTTTCGCCCAGTTTAAGCGATGTATATGCTTCACTTCAATAAAGTTTGTGTGCGATGTATGATAGTGAGCGTAAAAGCGTGAGTGCTTCACAAACTCTACAGCGTGTGGAGGGCTCACAGTCAAAAATTGTAACAACTTAGCTCAGTTATTGAACCAAACTTTTTTGAGATTGGGGTTTTGGCTGAGCGGTTTTGTTTGTGGCTTCTTCGCTAGGTGACTGGATACCGTACGTTGTGAGTTAAAACCCTGTTGAAACCACCATATTGCCATCCAATTATCTCCTAAATCACGACTGCCACCTATTGTTCTTATGGAACTAGTAATCAGTCATACTTTTATTCTTATGTAAATAAGTAATCACCACACTCTAATGAAAGAAAATCATTATCATATCAATCAAAGTTGAGTGTAGTGATTACTCATTTAAATATGAAAAAGTATGACCGATTACTAATGTGCATGAGAACAATAGGTCCAGTCGAGATGCCTAATGCACTCACACACATTTAATAACACAATAAAGACAATTTCTTCAACTGATATGTTATAACATCACATTTTATAATTCGATTTTAACTTTCTTTGAACCATCCTCAATATAAGCAACAAGATTTGTTGATGAAGACTGTCGATCTTTAGATACCGTGTCTTCTTGGGTTGGATCAATTGTGTTTGCTTTGTTATGTTGTTTTGTAGCAACTTGAGAAACTGGTTAACTACAGCTTCCTCTGATTTAACACTAGATTGAGGTGGTAGTAATGTATTAGACATATGCTTTTGTAGTGCGATAGACATGCATTCGAGGCGCGTAAACTGTCATCTGATCTGTGACCTCTTTGTTTTTTGATAAGCTGCTCATCGAATCCGTGATGGTACAGAGATGCTGCTGCATTCACCTGAAATTATCAAACACAAAATATATGAATATATGTCACAAATAGCATGGAAACAAGTACATCCTTTTTATTATGTCCACGGAATAGTCGAAAGAAATTCTGGGATATTGCCGCACACACAACAAAATATATTGATCAATGAATTTAACTGTACAGAATTCGTTTTATGTATTAAATTTTAGTAAAATAATAACCACCTTGCTAGAATGTCCAGTGTGATGGTGGCCTTCTTTCGAAGCTATCTTGTATATTTGCTTTGTGTAAAGACGTCTACTTTCTCGGAGGAGAACTTGATTATCCCTTGGCAAGGGTGGTCGATAGTACGGTCCTGTCGGTGGTATCATGGCCAAGTAGTTTTATACAAGTTGAACTTCAGATAATGGATTTGATGCGGCTGCTCTTACAGGGCAGTCCGCGTGTGAAAAATCAACTTTGGTTGTTTTTACATGGCCAGTCAAAAACACGAAAATGGCATTGAAAGCCATCCACGAGGCAAGAACATCATAATGCGAAAACTGTTGCTTTCGACCAATCACGTGCATCTATAGATTGAAAGCCTTCTTGCCAGCCAATGGCCAATACGATATAGAAACGCTATCCATTTTACTTGACCAATCAGACTAAAACAGTTTCCTTCTACGCAGGTACATTATACCACTTTGTATCCCTTATTTATATGCAGATTTGCAGTTGACTGGAGCACTTGTCCTACTTGTCTGGGATAGGTCACTGTATGCCATGTGCATAATGATGCCTGTGAACCTTTCGACGTACAATGGGTCGCTCCATTCAATTGTGGGTGTTCAAATCAAAAGTCGACGATTTATTTTTCGTGGTATAAGTCGTTAATCGCACATCGTAGGTATGTTGTTACAGTTGTAAACACCAAACTTATGGTCAGAAACTTGTAAACATCACGAGGCTCGTGATGTTTACAAGTTCCTGACCATAAGTGTGGTGTTTACAACTGTAACAGCACACCTACGAGGTGCGATTAACTATACTTGTCTACATATTTCTGGTGCTGTGGTTTTCGTAGCCAACTTTATGTAAGTTCTATGACACACTTTTATTTAACCAATGATCAAGAAATGATACAATTCACTTCGGTAGTGTTCCTGCTAAAACTAATTTGAGCGTCCAGGGGTAAAATCTGAACTTGCATGAAATATTATTTTTGCAACTTTCGTTACAGTATATTAGATTTTTAAGATTATATGTGGATGTGTGAGATTATAAAATGTGTTTACAAAGTATATCTCTGAATGTGAGGAGCCGACGAATTATTATGTAATACCACGATCAATCACTCACCAATCTGATTAGTGTCAGCACTGAACACTTATTATAAGCAAGCCAGTGTCTGCAAGTAATCTAACATCTAGCTTGAACATTGTCTGGGAGTTGTAATCACGTTTAGGTTTGAAATAAACCCTAGCTTACATTGACAACCTAAAAGGTTAAGTTACATCGATATGAAATAAGTGCTAATATTTTTAGTGGAATAATAGAAAGATATTAATGTTCACGACACTAGTAGTATCAATTGACATGACTATAGTTTTATGCGGACATTTCAGTTCAGTGTCTATTTGAAGGGGCCTCATTGACCTTTGACCCACTCGCTGTGATGACCCTCTAGTTTACTCATTATATTAATAGAGGCAGTTAATTCAAAGCTGGGCAATTTTTTTCCAGTAATGCCAAGTGATTAATCAGGATATATTTTGAAAATTCCCCATCATACTAACATCTAGTTATCGTACCTTTTTTAAAGTGCAGTGAGCAGTGAAATAGCATTTCTTTTAAAACATAAAATGAAATTGATCGAAATACCCAAATGTCACATAAGAATGTCCGTATTTTAGAATGTTAAAATAGACTGTATATTGAAATTGGCATTTTTTTCATATCTAAGGAAGCCCATTCAGATCCAAATTCAATGAAAACGGATGAGGTGACCGAAACTGTTTATTTCATTTTTAAAATGACACTACAATGGATTCGCAAAATTCAATGAAAATGACATTAATTTTAATTTTAGTGTGTGAGTTTGTCGTACTTCATCAAAATGCGCTGCACCTATTTTTACAGATCTGAGAGGACTCTGTGCTTGACAGTTAATTCTTTCTTCATCCCTCCAAAATACATTAGGTAAACAACAATTTGTTAATAAATTCTCTTGCCCCTTCGCAAATTATATGGTATCGCCCTTCTTTGAACCCTTCTTCGCACAAGGATATCTGTACACACACACACACACAAACACACACACACACTCATATATATATATATATATATATATATATATATATATATATATATACATATATATATATATATATGTGTGTGTATGTGTGTGTGTGTGTATATAATATGTATATGTATATATATATATATATATATATATATATATATATATATATATATATACATATATATATATATATATGTGTGTGTATGTGTGTGTGTGTGTATATATTATATATATATATATATATATATATATATATATATATATATATATATATATATATATATATATATATATGAGTGTGTGTGTGTTTGTATGTGTGTGTGTATATATATTAGTCATGTTCATGCATTATGCAACCATCAGACAAGCTGATGATTGCAGGATGCATGGCATTTAAGTCGCACAATAGACAAAGGTCCAGATGATCCCGCTGTAAGTCGGCATTTAATAGGATTTGAACAGGATTTGACAGGATTTGACTTCAGCTCATTAAAATTACATGAGTCGGGTACACTATTCCACGGCGTATATGGACATCCCATTTAGTGTATATTTTTTCTGACGGGAGCGAACTAAATATTCATTGACTGAAGGGGTAAAGGGTATATCACATACGGGTCTCAAGTTGATTTCACAGTTCAACCCGCACGGCTGTGGAGTCGCCCTGTTGCTCGCTGAAGACCATTCCACTTTGACGCAGTACGAGGAAATATTTTTCGACATTAATGTTTTTTGCTGAAGAGAGGAGTCAGAGAATAATCTTTTTCTCACAATTTCTTGTCTTGTTTTTCAGATCTTAAGATTTGATATCTTGTTGATAAAAACTAAGAGTAGAGTGAACGCCACTCCTTTTTCACAAACCTGTAATGGTGGTGCAGTTGCTTGGTAAACTGGTGGTGCAGTTGCTTGGTAAACTGGTGGTGCCGTTGCTTCATAAGCTGGCGGAGCATACGCCGGTGGGCTCTGGTCTCCACCGCCGCCCCCGACCAACCTTTCTGTTGAAAAAAGTAACAGAATGTAACCTTTGCTCAAATGGTCAAGAAGCTACAGTTAACAGCTTACCCAAATCTATCAGTGACCATTAAGAATTTACATGTGCTTTACTGGCAGCTTTTGGCTAGACACCGTACCTCTTTCTTCTGACATGCAGAGAAGTGTACCTCTCGGTTGGGCGAGGAGCCGTGGAGATGTCTCTTTAAGGCACGCTCTCCTTGTACCTACTGTATTGGTCAGGTCACAAGAGAATCGGACTTTTATCTCAGATCGACGTCATTGTTTGGAATTTTATCAAGATTATTTTTTCTGTTGTTTATTGGTAACTTCAAGTTAAAGTTTAATCGAAACAAGTTTTAGTAATCCATTGCTCTCTCTCATTTTAAAATAACATTTTTTCCATCCCCCTAGAGGGTTGTTTCTTCTGAACCGCCTAGTGACGATTCGAGAATATTTCCTATATAATGTGATAAACATGTTTATAACTGGTAATTTTACCTCACAGAGAGTTGATGACAATTTCTGACTGTGCATGAATGAATTGGGTAACACTCTTGGTTTGTAAAGATTTAGTTCTCATACTTTTCTCTCCGTTTCATGTAAAATTGAATTGCCAAAGCTTCCAAAACAATTACCATGTAACTAATCACAAGCTGTTTTATTCATTAATAACTACTTTTTTATTGATTCGTTTGTTTATTCATGCACTCATTCACTCACTCACTAACTCGCCTAAAAATAACGTCACCAATGAAAATGAATATAATACGGTGTATAAATCTTCGAGAACTCTTACACGATTATTGAGATTACCATTGAAGATCTACACAGTCGTTACTTTTGAGGTATATTTACAGTTTGACGGCACAAGAGCTTAATTATCGATTCTTGCAAACCGATCGTTGCATAACGACACGACAGAATCATTTACAGTGGTTGTTAAACTTGATTCAAGTTGGTCGCTTTGCAAAATATAGTAATTTTGCAAGGTTACCTAGTTAATATTATTTTCATGCAAAACGCTTTGACCTGGATGACCACTCAACAATTGTACAATACTATGCTATTTTTACCGAGTTGTATTAAAGTATCTGCGCATTATTGGAGTGGACTAGATGGGTGAGTTACAGGCGGAATCAAATTTCATGAATACTCATCACATGCAGAAAACAATTTTATTCATAGACTTGTACCAAGTCTTAGTAGGTGCGAAATATTCCAGCTTCCGAAAGTACATATAATTATGTAAATATTCATCGACACTTCCTTGTAGATACACATTCTTTGACACATCCTTATAGTCATACATAAGCATTGAACTCTCAAAGGTTATATAGTTTTCTTTCATTTAAACAGCATACATTAAGACATTCAGTAAGGTACGGTTGCTAACGATACGATTTACAACATGCTATACTCTGAGCGTAAGTAGGTTTTTGGTGCAGTTTTTAATTCTCTGATATAGTCAGGATTGTCGTAGATTTGGTTCAAGTCCATGATTCCCGTAAGAAAACTTGAAATCATTAACTTTCGGGTCCGAAAATAGAAAATGGAGATCACTGTGTAATATTTGGTACCAGAGAAACAAATAACGCAATACTAACCGACAATTAATATTCAAAATGGTTGCTATCTCTGTGTTAAATTACAAAATAAGTTTAATGGTCATTTTGCTACTAAAGGCGTGGATGGTGTGGAAGACGTTTACAGCATAATACCAAGTATAGTGAGCGCAGACGTCCTTTCCCAATATTCTTATCGCCGAAGAAGTGTTTCAGTATGGCGCATACTTACAGATCCCCTATATACCCTGACTTTCAACAATAGCCAGCAAAGAAACTGCACCTATACTCTCTCCACAAGTCGGGACACATACAGTTAATTGGATAACATAACTTGAAACGTTAAAGACATATTAGATAAACAGTTTCTGCGATTATGATTAATTCAATGCCAAATGGTGTGATCAAATTTGACGCAGTCTTACTGGATTTGTTACATTTATGGCGTTTGAACTCATTGTATCTACAATACTACTTGTATCTACAATACTACTTTACATACATGCATGCAAGCATGCATGCATGCATGCATGCATACATTATACATACATTATACATACATTATGGTGCATTGCAAACAGATCGAAATTAGGAAGTGCGTACTGGTTGCGAGCGATGGTACGACCAGTTGAATCTTGGATTAAAAATTTACTTACGAAATACTACCTAATGATAGACAAAAGTCGAAATGATCTTCCTCTACATCGGGTTGTAATAAGACTTGAACGACGCAACATAGGCTAATAAAAATGGCATCAGTCGGGTACAAAAGTCGCTAGTGTCTTTTCTTCGTGAATCTCACAGGGGAAATGTTCCATAGGGTACAAAGTACATTACACCCGCATGCTAATAATGCACACACTAACCCATGGTAAAATGGGTCGGCCTGTTGCCCCGAGAAGACGTGTGACTTTGACACACTAAAAGAAAAGAGTTTCCAACTTTGTTTTCTGCTCTAAATCAGGTAATTGTGCTGCAATATTTCTCTCAAGATTTGTCTTGTCTTGTCAGAAATCGTGTTGATTTCTAGTTAATAAAAACGAATTGCGACATGAATGCTTTTTGTATAAAACCTGTACTAGCAGTGACGTCGCTATGGTAAACTTGCTGTGCATGACGTGAATTGTACGATTGCAGTCGCTGCCCGTATCTAATTGTGCTGTTGAATGAGTACTCACAATGTCACCTTCGCACAACTGGCACGTAACAATCAATTGGTTGTAACTACCTTTTAAAAGATCAGTGACGATTAAAAGTTCCGGTACTTATGTGCAAATGTTTAGGCGAGATATTGTATCTTTCCCAACTGACATACTTAGGAATTTTATCTTTCGGATAGACGAGGAGTAGGTGGGTGTGGAGATATCTCGTCTGGGCAGGCGTACCCTCGACCTACTTTATTGGTCAGTTGACACAAGGACACAGGATAAGATTTTGATGTCAGACAGTGGTCATCATGTGGCTCGTTTTCAAGATTTTTGCTCACGTGTTCACACACGTGAGCATATGTCGCTGCGATGTATGTGTGTCTGTCTGTCTGTCTGTCTGTCTGTCTGTCTGTCTGTCTGTCTGCACGATATCTCGAAAACGGTTCATCAGATCAGAATCAAATCTTGTACAAAGATTCAGTTTGCAAATGGCAAGAACTGATTAGTTTTTGGTGGGTGTGACTTGCTTACTTTTTGTTCATTAGCATAATTAATGATTTTAGAAAAAAAAACAGGTACATATTGACAACGACTGCACACAATTTGATGAGATTTGCTGCAAAGGTTGATCACACCAAGAAACATCAGCTGTGAAAGACATTAAGGTATGACGTAAAAGGTAATGGATAATTTGCATATTCAATGAACTTTCCTAATTAGGGATATATATCTGATTTGACTTGATCAAAATTGACAAAACTTGGTATGTATATTGAAGATACTATGATTTAACATTATTGAAAGTCA
>LD346549.1:126800-143241 GCA_001465055.1 Ptychodera flava
GAAGACTGTTCATGTGATAAATATATAATCCCATGGTATTTTTCTCTGTTTGACGTCATCGTATACTCGTGTTTTTCGCGGAGCCGCACAACTTCTCGCCTTCGGCTAGAAGTTGTACGGCTTCGCGAAAAACACTCGTATACGATGACGTCAAACAGAGAAAAATACCATGGGATTATATATAATTATCGCATTTGAACACAGAATATCATACAAATTACTGATCTGGCATTGTTTTACCATCGGTAATATGATATACGCTTTACATGGTTGTTTGACATTCTATCTTAATCTACATGGGATTGGCATTGCTCATTTCCTCATTTGCAACAAAATTTAGTGGTTTCAGGGAAATTGTTATGTTCAATTTAGTTTTGTACGTTCTTGAATGTACCATAACATTGTCATTTTCCTTTGAATAGTTGAAAAATGTACTGCTGACACATGCTACAAAAGGCAGCAACTCCAGAACCCTCTGAACACATTCTTTACCGATCAGGGAGGATTCTGTGCTTCATATCTAATTCTTTTCTCACCTCTCCAAAAATACATTTGGTTTCTCATGCTTTACTGCTATGACAGTTTTGTTTTTCACATTTGGTCAACATCAGTTTGTTTATCGAAAATTCACCAACTCCTCCTTCAATATCATATGGTGTGGCCTTTATTCGGACCATATTTCCCACAAGGACATATATTTAATTTGTGTGTGTGTGTGTTTGTTAGATACGACCAGTGGAATCTAACAGCCAAAGGTCAAGATGATCCTGTTCCACATGCGGTTGTGATAAGACTGGAACAGCGTGACTTCAGCTTATCAAAAATCAAAGCGGTCGGGTACAAAGTTACATGGTGTATACATACATTCCACTTAGTGTATATTCTTCCTGTCGGTAGCGAGCAAAATATTTCATTTGCTGAAGGGGTGAAGGGTATATTACACCCGGGTTCAAGGTAATTACACAGTCCAACCCGCACGGCGGTTGAGTCGTCCCGTTACCCAAGGAAGAGCATTAGAGCTTGACGCAGTAAGAGGAAACATTTTCCGACATTCGTGTTTTCTGCTGAAAAGAGTATACTCGCTATAATCTTTCTCTCACCATTTCTTGCCTTGTTTTTAAGAACTTTTAAGGCTCTGATATCTTGTTGATAACACCTAAAAGTGACGTGAATGCAACTCCTTCTTCACAAACCTGTACTGGTGGTGTCGTTGCTTCGTAAACTGGCGGTGTATACTCCGGTGGGCTCTGGTCGCCGTTGCCGCCCCCGACCAACCTTTCTGTTAAAAAAAAGTAATCAGAATGTCACCTTTGCTCAAATGGGCAAGTAGCTACAGTTAACAACTTACCCAATTCTATCAGTGACCATTAAGAATTTACATGTGCTTTACTGGCATCTAGGCTAGACACCGTACCTTTTTCTTCTGACATACTGAGAAGTTGTACCACTCTGTTAGGCGAGGAGTTGTGGAGATGTCTGTTTGATGCACGCGCTCCTTGTACCTACTCAATCGGTCGGGTGACAAGAGGATCGGATATTTATCTCAAATCGACGTCATCGTTTGGAACATTATCAAGACTTTTTCTGTTGTTTATTGGTAACATCAAGTTAAAGTTTAATCGAAACAAGTTTTAGTAATCCATTGCTCTCTCTAATATTATTATAATATTAACATCGCCCAAGAGGGTTGTTTGTTATGAACCACCTAAGCGCAGATTCGAGAATACTTCCTACATAATGAGACACAAAAATGTTCATTTACTGGTAATTTTACCTCACAAAGAGTTAGTGACAATTTCTTACTGTGCATGAATGAATTGGGTAACACTCTTGGTTTGTACAGATTTAGTTCTCATATTTTTCTCTCAATTCCATGTAAAATTGAATTGCCAAAACTTCCAAAACAATTACCATGTAAATAATCACAAGCTTCTTTAGTCATTAACAACTACTTTTTTATTTATTGATTCGTTTGTTTATTCATGCACTGATTTACTCACTCATTCACGCACTCGCTAAAAATAACGTCACTAATAAAAATGAAGACATTACGGCGTATAAATATTCGAGACCTGTTACATGATTATCGAGATTACCATTGACGATCTACACAGTAGTCGTAACATTACGTTTTAGGTATATTTACACTTTGACAGCACTAGAGCCTAATTATCAATTGTTGCAAACCGATCGTTGCATAACGAAACTGCAGAATCATTTGCAGTGGTTGTTAAACTTGATTCAAGTTTGTCGCTTTGTAAAATATGCTAATTTGGGTAGGTTAACTGTTTAATGTTACTTTTATGCCAAACGCTTTGGCCTGGATGACCGCACAACAATCGTATAATACTATGCTGTTTTTACCGAGCTGTATAAAAGTATCTGCGCATTATTGGAGTGAACTAGATGGGTGAGTTACAGGCGGAATCACATCTCATGAATACTCATCACATGCAGAAAACAACTTTATTCATAGACTTGTACCAACTCTAAGTAGGTGCGAAATATTCCAGCTTCCGAAAGTACTCATATGAATATTCATCGACACTTCCTTGTAGATATACGTTTTTCAACACTTCCTTGTAGAAATACATAATCATTGAATTCTCAAAGGTTATAAAGTTTTCTTTCATCTCAACACCATAAATTAAGACATTCAGAAAGGTAAGGCAGGGTTGCTAATAATACGATTTGCAACATGCAATTTGTTATACTCTGAGCGTAAACAGGTTTTTGGTGTCGTTTTTAATTCTCCTATAGTCAGAATTGTCGTAGATTTGGTTCAAGTCTATGAATTAATTGACATACAAAAAGCATGTGGGTGAGTTATTATACGGTACTGTTCCTAATTGAGTGAAACGCTTTGACAAGGATGACCACAATTACGAACCTTGCGCGCGCTGTTTTCACAGACTGTGTGTGGGGTGACCGTGATAGGTAAGTATCCTCCCAAAAGAGCAGCATCTCAGAAGGCTATGACCAATTAGTAAATTATCACTATTTACAGCAATTCAAAGAGCATACATACATACATACATACATACATACATATATACATACATACATACATACATACATACATACATACATACATACATACATACATACATACATACATACATACACACACACACACACACACACACACACACACACACACATACATACATACATACATACATACATACATACATACATACATACATACATACATACATACATACATACATACAAAGGTCGAAACGATCTCCCTCTCCATCGGGTTGTAATAAGACTTGAAAGACGCAACATGGGCTAATCAAAAATGACATCGGTCGGGTACAAAAGTCGCTAGTGTCTTTCCTTCCTGAGGCTCGCAGGCAAAATTTTCCATTAATCGAAGGGTACAAAGTACATCACACCCGCATGCTAATAATACACGCCGTAATCCATGGCAATGTGGGTCGCCCTGTTGCCCTGGGAAGACGATGTGTCTTTGACAAACTAAAAGAAAAGAATTTCCAACTTTGTTTTCTGCTCAAAATCAGGTATTTGTGCTGCAATATTTCTCTCACGATTTGTCTTGTTTTGTCAGATATCAAGTTGATTTCTAGTTAATAAAACCGAATAGCGATGTGAATGTTTTGTATAAAACCTGTACTAACAGTGACATCGCTATGGTAAACTTGCTGTGCATAACGTGGATAGTATGATCGCCATCGCTGCCCGTGTCTAATTGTGCTGTTGAATGAGTATTCACAATGTCACCTTCGCACAACTGGGCACGTAACAATCAATTGGTTGTAACTACCTTTTAAAAGATCAGTGACGATTAAAACTTCCGGTACTTATGTGCAAATGTTTAAGCGAGACATTGTATCTTTTCCAATTGATATACTTAGGAATTATGTCTTTTGGACAGACGAGGAGTTGTGGAGATATCTCGTCCGGGCACGTGACCCTCGACCTACTTTATCGGTCAGTTGGCACAAGGACACAGGATAAGATTTTTATGTCAGACCGTGATCATCATATGACTCGTTTTCAAGATTTTTTCCCAAGTTGTTTATTTCTATAACAACGAGTTTCAGTGATTTGAGCTATCAGTTTCTTTTCTCTCATTTTAAAACCTATCTTGTTTGAGGCTTACTGAACTGCAACTGTGCACCGTGTGAGAATATTTTATGCATAATTTGACAGACAATATAGACGTACTGGAATGGTAATTGTCCATCATGACAATTTCTGACCCCACCTTTTCTCATTACAAGTAAGGGATTCTTACCATACACAGGTAAATAAGGCAACACTGTGAACTTGTTAAAGGGCCATTATTTGTAACTTTTGACCATTTTTTACCTCGGAAAATTCCATGTTGGAGGCTCATATTTGTTGCAAAATGTTGTTTACTAAGAAACAAACATGATTAGTGATGTTATAGCCACACAAAACTGCTAATTTTTGTTCAAACGTGTTGCCCTTCCGAGCTCGTTTGTTGACGTCTGGCATGCTCAGCGTGCTGGGGAGAACGCAGATATGGTGACGCCGCGATCACGCGAGATGTACAAGTTCACGTTTATTGCGGGATCAAAACAACATTGCGTCGTGGATTGCCAGACATCTGGCTACGCAAGGTGCTCGGACAATGGACTACGACGTAAGTACCGGGCATAAGTAATGAATATTTATTTTGAAATTGCTGTAAATGGCTCGCTCAGGTGCAGAAGAATGCCTACGTTGCAATCCGCGTGTCAACAGAGTTTGTATTTCTGTCCGGACAAAAATTGAAATTTTCGTTGTAAAATCACATGTTACTTAGTTGTAGGGCACGTAATGTTTCCGAATAATATGCGATTCTCTGTTATTTGACAGGCTATTCAACATGAGCCAGTGATCATTTCAATCAAAACTAACGGAAAAATCGCCAGAAGATACAGCTAATGGAACTTTAAGATTCAAACCTTCCAACTTCTCATGTTATTGTCTGTACAATGTGTAGCCACAGCTTCACATTCCGTTCATAGAGGTATGTTTTTGAAAACAAAAACATTCACTACAGAATAGCAAGTTTATTGATTTATTTATTATCAGCTTTTATTTATTCGTTCGTTTATTCATTCATTCACTCTCTCCTTCACGCGCTCTTCATCTCTTTCTAGTCTGATTAAGCTAAAATGTAGAGTTCGCAAACACATAACTATGTCTGACCTTCTCCTTCCAAAGGTTATCTTCGAATCGCTCGCGTTGACCAGAACAGCCGACCGAAGTAAGAGAGGCAACAATCTGTTAACAAAAGTAGCGAAGAACATCGCTTCAACAAACCAAACAAAATATACTCTATTTCTTTTTCATTTCTTCGTGACACCAAGAAAGTTTACAAGTCTTACTGAAAGCCTCATCTTTTGATTATCGAATTTTTGCATTCTCGCAGACGTTTGTTTTCTTTCCAAAAAGTTTTGGGTAAGTTTAAGCTTTATAAAGGTGCCACAATTCAAAAGTGTCATCATGGTACGATGAAAATGATTTCTAAATCTCGCTACTTTATTTATTTGCAAAATAGCGTCGCATGTTTTCAGCGGTAAAAAGACAATAGAAAAACGTGAATTCGTGGAATAGTCACCTTGCCCAGGATGAAGAATATATTTTCATATGGTCTCAACGCATAAAAATGCACAAACATAACGAAATGCTATGTATATGTATGTATGTATGTATGTATGTATGTATGTGTGTGTATGTATGTATGTATGTATGTATGTATGTATGTATGTATGTATGTATGTATGTATGTATGTATGTATGTATGTATGCATGTATATATGGATGGATATATGGATGGATGGATGGATGGATATGTACATGTGTGTATGTGTGTATGTATCTATCTATCTATCTATCTATCTATCTATCTATCTATCTATCTATCTATCTATCTATCTATCTATCTATCTATCTATCATTCTATCTATCTTTCTATCTATCTTTCTATCTATCTATTGTTCTATTCATCATGTAGCTAGCTAGCTAACTTGCTAGCTAGCTAGATAGATTGACAGATAAATACATAGCAGATAGATACAAAGCTATATATCTATCTATCTCTATCTGTCTATTATCTATTTATTATATATGTATAGATTTGTGTATTTATGTATAGACGTGTAACTTAATGTGGGATATATAAAGAAACTTGAGTGCCTGTCTTTCACGAAATCTCGTAAAAGTTATACACACTTTAATAACATCAGAGTTGCTTACAGATGACGGCAACGAGTACTCATCAGACAAGGTGATCATGATACATACGATAAAACATTGAAACTCTTATTTACTTATGAAAAGTGAGATCTTTGCTCATGGCTAACATTTGAGGAAAGCTGTTAAAAACGATATAGCATGGAAGGCTCATTCTTTCCTGTTTTCGTTTGCTACTGATTGAAACTCAAGTGCACCTCATTCCCCTCAATAATGTGATAATGAGGTCTAAAACATGATAACATGAGTGAGAAATTTATCACTATAACCATTATACGTTAAAGACAGCAGATCTAATATTAGATAAACGGAACCAATATTTCTGTCTGCTTAAGTATCTTTGCGCATACTTATCCTCAATACTTGTATAATAACATGTCACAGTTTCTTGTTGCAATGTCTACTCACATAATCATCGTTTAGCTTCTCAATTGAGCTTGTCCTTCCATAGAGTTTTGGTTGAAAACTCTTTTTATCCATGATGACCAAACTTACGTCGTCGACAAAAGCAGCTGATGACATGTTTGCATAAACAGACAGTGCCAGCTAGGCAAATGTACTGCGCATTTCGATAGCCTTTTGTGAGAAAAAGAAAGTAACTAATGGCCAAGAAAAAACTTTTAAAAGGTGTCTGTTGCTATGTTTCCTAAGGCAAAATTTGAGGTAAGAGACAAAATTGAATGATTATTAGGATTTCTCCAGACCTTTGAGTAGTTTAAAGTGTCAGCCTAAAAAACAAAATTCGTGGATTTCACGAATTTTATAAAATTCAGTGGTCTATTCGTAGAAATGTTGAAAAGAGTTGTATAAGCCACTTCTAGATACATGTGTGGGGGAACAGCCGTCAAGGAGGAATTTGGACAGGTCGATTCAATAAAATTGACACTCCTCAATTTACCTCTCTAAAAAGGCCCTCCTCTTCTAAAAATTAAAAAGTTTCACAACATTTTATTAGCTAGTATATTTCTTATAATTTCTGAGCATGTACTTTTCGACATATTATAGATGAGATTCCAAAGATAGCTTGGCTGGTACATGAAGCTAATTTGAGGAAATGTTGAATACTTTTGGACGTCAACATGACCAAGGAAGGATTTTAATATTTAGATAGCACTTATATTCAATCACAAATGTTTCAAAGCTTTTTCTGAGCACTGTAACATGTTGTTTGAGTTTATGTGTTCTGAGAATCGCATAATATTTTAAAACTTAGTCACAGTAGTGAATAAGTGCTGGCCGGTTTTGTATCCTGAACCATTTTTGACCGCTGTCCCTTAAAGTCTTTGAATTCTTATTTACAGCACCAGATTCAAACCTAATATTTTCTTTGTTGTTGCTCAGTAGACACTCTATTGTTTTGCAAATGGTGAATTAAAAACTGTCCATGTCATTTCCACATTTTAGATAGTCCAAACACACAGTTCCAAACCTCAGACTGTAGTTTTTTGAAGTTCAGTATTATTTATTTTTCATTTCAATTTTGCGATACAGATAGATAGTCAAAACACATTTAAGATTTACTTTTTTTCTGCTTCAAGCGTCGACAAAGACCTCTTGCTCCAAAGCCTGGCGCCATGCATACAATACAATCTAAACACTGACTTCCAACATGCTCCACAGAGTTGAACACAGAAATGTAGTGCAAACAGTGAAACTACTACAGTAAAAATGTTTATTAGTGGAACAGGTGAGATTCACCGGATAGGTTTTTAGCATATCATTAGACATTTTTTAGGGTTTTTGTTGTTTTGGTATTTTACTCACATGGATACTATTATGACAAGCTAATTGGGTGTTTCAACGTCTTGTTGGGAGTAGAATATAACTTGCAACTGACATAAAAAAATTCAAACTATCCAGATTTAGTCAGATTCATCAAAAGGTAGTATAACTGGCCTTTTAAGAATTTGTGTTCATCTTTCTATTACTAAAATATAAGATATGACCCCATGAGAGGTGTTTTAAAAATATAACCTTCCAATCAATTCTCTCCGTCCATCCGATGTAGTTGTTACAAAACTCCACCCTCAAACTTTCAACCACGGTGTTACAGACACTTTACTATGTTTCATTCGTATTCATCACTGAAGCTTTTAACTACAACTACAACTGAAACGATCATAATGAAGACACCAAAGCAGACAGACGCCAATGCGAAATTCCTTGCTCTGGTCGAGGAGGTTTCGGCTCTTACACCGTCTCCAGCCAACACTGCTTCACGTACCTGTGTAGAAAGAGTAAGTCGTTAGTCATCAGGGCTAGTCCTTTTCTCAATCCCGCTTTCAACTCCGTACTTGTGTAATAAATTGACCTGGGTAATTCTGCGTAATTTACAGGATAGTGTATTTAGCTTGCTAAAAGGGGGCTGTTGAGCGCCCTATACGGAGCCTTAACACAGCGGTCGCATAATTTCGCGCAATTTGCCATACGTTTTTTATGTACAGTTGGGATATCCTTTTGACAAATTTTCAATGTTTTTCCTTCTTTTTTGCTCTTTTTCAGCCGTCAAAGGAAACTTCGTAGTTTTTCAAGGTGCTCGTCAGCGATAAAGGAAGTCCACAGTCGTCAAGGCTAGTTCTTTTCTCAACCGCTCTTTCAAGTAATTCACGGGCTCAACGCAAAATAATTCCTTCCTACTAAGTTTCCACCCTTTGACTCTGAGGTTCGATGGTGATAGAAATACGTGCGATATCAAACATATATTGCCATTTTTGTAATTTTTTTGGAAAAGTGTTGGCTGCGTACTGTAACGTATTGATATACATAATGACGTCATTTATTTACCCGTAGAACTTGTAAAGCAACGTAACCTTAGAATGGGATGTAAATTGAGGTGTAAGAAGGACGGCGTGGTGTAAATTGATGTAAATTACATTACACTTGCGACGAGATGCGAACAGCAGCAAAATGTTTCGATTGAAAAAAATATTGTGCCTTTAAGCCTAATTTCTGAGGATTTCACTATAACATTACCTACTTAGAGCTATTCGGCAGGTGCATGTGACGGCTTAGCTTATCTATCGAATGATCGGACTCGACCTGATTTACATATGGTTCACTTTCAATTCTTTAAACAACGCAAACGTCGTCGATAACGTGTTCACTGAACACTTGATTTTAATATGAAACCCTGAGAAGTATCACCCGACCTCGCTAACTTCACTGGCGCCCGTACAATCAGAACAAGGAGACGTTCGAATCTCTCGCTCACTTCGTTTACGAATGGAACATTTGCTGACAGCAACGCGCGTAGTAACCAGGATTCTGAAATGGCCGTGATTGCCCATATTTGGACGCGGTTTGCCTGCCCATAACTGTTGAATCTCGCACATTGTTGTTTACAGTCAGATAAATTTTCTTCATCAAAACTAGATCCGAAATTCGATGCGTTCATCCAAATATGGGCACCGGGACGTGCGTGATAAAAAAAGTGTACAGATGTGAAGATATGAGGGGGCTTCTCCAAATAGCTTTACAATTAGGTATATGATAACATCCTAAATAATTCGGCTGACGAGGAATAACGGGCGGCCTATTTCTACTTCTAAGAACAAATACTAAGTATACATTCAGTTTTCCACAAAGGAACCATAGCAACAGTAAACTACTACTGCCTTCTGTTGGGTGCCAGATATATAGATATAGATATGTACCATGTAGGTGGGGAAAGTTTACTAGGTCTCTGACTGGCTTTACAGGCTGGTATTTTAGTTTCTATATCAATGCCCTCCTTGAATTTGAAACAGCACTGTTCGTAGAACCTACGAACAGTGCTGAAAAATAGAAGAATTTTGAAACTGAGCTTACATCTAGTGCCTTGATGATGGCGACCAATCAAAGTGGCCAGTGGTGTATTTAGGTCAATTACTGAGTTTGTTTCGAAGTTTCACCATCACCACCTAAAACTACAGTACCAAGGTACCTCCCACGCATATAAATAAGTCAAGTTCCAGAGAAAATTAGCCTGATGATTGCTGGATGCCTGAAACTAAGAAACATAAATCATTACTCTTTTACTTAGTGTTATTTAACAGTATTGCATATAAATACATACATGTACATATTTTGTACTTGAAGTTGTTATATAGAATTGCTTCCTAGTAGTACTTCATTTCAAGGGGGCGACATCTAAGAGTGACCTCGTAGAATGTATCCCGAGCGTCTTTTGTGTTAAGAGTTTGACTGAGAAACAAAAGAAAGTAGTAAGCTCCATTTTAATTGGCAACAGTAACACGATTGGAAATATTTTGTGATAATAGGATATTGTAGTAATATTGGTTTATTCAGTAAATTTAAGCTCATCTACTCTTCTGTTTTTGCAATTCACATGTTTTTAAGGGTAATCTGTAATATTGTAACTTTCAGCTATAGGGTAACCGACACTTTTGATAAATTTGCACAATAAATAGATTTCTACCATTTCAAAATGACAGATCCTTTTGTTTTCTTTGAAATTGTCATTATTGTTTTGTCCATTCCCCAAGTTTTGGTAATTTGAGAAAATAGAGGGTCATGTCCAAGGTGGCCCTGAAAAATAGAGGGTCATGTCCAAGGTGGCCTTGAAAAATAGAGGGTCATGTTCAAGTGGCCTTGAAAATATAAGGTAGTGTTGTCATGTACAATTTTTAGACATTTTCAACTTTTCAATTTCAAAATATCTTTTTAATACAAATATTTCACCAGCTACTTGAACTCCTTGTATTTTTTAAGTAGATAGAATAAAAAAATACAATTTTAACTATTTTACTTTGCCTTATTGAGGTACTAACTTCAAAAGTATGAAATACCTTAGTTTCCTGAACATCTACCACACAATGAAAATGACAGTTTAGCAAAATAGGAGAGTTTACAATGTACTATCAGCAGTCAAACAAAGTAGTGGTTATAACTGTTCGAAAAATCGCAATTTGACAACCGTGATATATCAAAAACAGGTAAAGGATCAAAATTTGTAAGATTCAAAACATTCTGCAGAATTATATGAAAAGTACAGTTTGCAAAATTTTTGTTTATTTCACTGTATTTACATTTGCAAAAAAAAAACAAATTTGACTAGATTTAGTAAAAAGCAGTTAACTTAACTTTGTTTCCAAGTAGATTAAACAAAATTAAGAAATTTACCTTAGTCTGTAGCAACAAATTATGGTCTGGTGCCTTATTTTTCAATAATTTTTGACAAACTTTTCAAAATCCTATAAACCCACAATATTTCCAATCGTGTTCAGTGTATTAATGACAAGAAGAACAAGAGGTGGCAAATCTTTGTTGAAACAAGTTGAAACGTTGAAGTAAAGATGGTTCGTCAATCTCTTTCACCTAGGTTGCATGCACAGTCGGCAGTTGGCCGGTGCAATCTTGGATTTCTCCGTTTATGTAATGTGCGTAACATGCGCTGTGATTGGCCGCATGATTTTGAAGCTTCATCCGACTTTCGTAAGGCAGTATATCAGGTATTTCCTATACTGGTTATTTATTGGGAGATTGTATTCGAACAAACGACCCGTGCGAGAAGACGATGCAATGACCAATGCTACACATTGCTTCATGTGGTGTCAACTGTCAGAGAACCGCGGCACAATTAATCATGCAAATCCAGTGCAGTATCACAGAATAATTTTGCAGCAAGGCCATGCACAGCTTCACTAAATGAATATTTTAGTGCTCCTGTGTCAATCACAAATTATATTACAGCATGTCCTTTGTGTCACATACACAAAGCTTCAACGCAGTACGGCTTACCTATTTCTATGGTCATATATAAAATGGCATTCCCAAGGTCTGGCTGTTGTTGTCTGTTGTTATCTGTTGATGTCTGTTTTCGTTGTTGTTGTTGTTGTTGTTGTTGTTGTTGTTGTTGTTGTTGTCGTGGTCTTGCTTACTTTTTTAGAAATTGATAGATGGCAAGTAGGTTGCGAAGTAATTCCATGAAAGATTCTGGTAAGATCACTGTTTTGTGGAAAAAAACGATGCCAAAATGAGTTTAATCCCCTGAGTATGCAAGACAAGCTCATCTCTGATCGAAGTAAAGTCAATATCTATACAGGGACACTTTTTCAAAGGATGTAGGCTTTAGCATACAGTTTCAGCAATATAACTTCAGCAATCATTCAATACAAATCTGCCATACAATTAGGTAATAGGGTTGATAGTACAGTTGAGTCAACAAGGTGTAGGGAATGGATCAGTTGAAATTTGGCGGGTCGCTTAAAATTTATGGGATGGCATTATTTTTCTACCTACTCCACTGAGCAATGTCTTTTAACTTTGTAAGTTTTGCAAAGTGTTGACTGACTGCCTTTCAAGGGTGATTTTTCATGGCCATTTCAAAGTACAATAATTGTGTCTCAAGTTATACGACTGCTGATTAAGAAAACAAATCATGTATGCAAACGTGTTAAATGTTTGTATGAATGTTACGTTGCATGAATGTGTTAATATTTGTATGACATTTGATGAATTGACTGAACTCCCAATGGCAATATTGTTTAAATACACATTCATCTTCATGCGTTTGAACAGTAGCAAATGTTAAAAAGCCTCACCATACATATCGATAGGTTCACTCCTTGGCATTATAAAAGCATAAGGGCAATGTTGTGCTATCATTACCTTTGAACTCTGGAGAGAAATAGATTGATAGAGTAAAAGAAACTGGAAGTTTAAATGTTTTTCGGAAAGGTTTGGCTCTGACTAATTCTTTTCCTCTGTACAGTTGTATTTTGCAGGTGAAAATTACTGCAAATTTATATATTGAGCATTGAAACGTTTCCGGAAAATTTGCTTTCGGGCAAATATCATTCACCACCTCTAGACATGAAATGGTCTACACCTTAGTTCACTGGACTTTGCCAAGAACTGTTGCAGTACGTCTCACATAATAGCTCAATAATCATCCTTCATTTATGAGAGCAAATTAAACTTGGAAGTGGAAGACGCTACCGTTATGACCTATCTCGACACAAATATACTATTTGTCCTAAAGTGACTAATTTGCATTTAAACAGCCATCTTGCGATGTGGCTGAAAATTACTAACAAGATCTCTTTCCTCCATATGATATTTTCATGGAATTTGGCCGTGACTCGTTAAGTAGGCATTTAAGTTTGTAGGCAAACTTTTGTCCTTGTTGATTCAGGTTTTTATATTCCTAGTGCTATAATTCCTGCAGCCAACTTTATGTAATTCATATGCTACACTTTTATTTAGGTAAATGATTGAGAAATTTTACAATTCACCTTAATAGTGTTCCTGATAAAACTAATTTATGTGTGTAGAGGTGCAGAGTCGTTGCAAATTCTACCCTTGCAGTCAAATTAAGCAATAACCCACGCCGCAGGAGGGTATACACGAGATTTTGGTACAATGCGCGACATATAGCACGAGCCGATAGGCGAGTGCTATATGGAGCGAATTGTACCAAAATCGAGTGTATACCCGACTGCAAAGGGGGTTATTGCTATTATATTATATCAACTTGTGTGTCTTTGTTGTCTTATTTGAGTATTTTCGTCACTTGAAGCCCCAAATGCAGAAAATGGCCGTGTGAGAGATCGATCGTCGGAAATTCTGCGCCCGAGACCGAGCATTTTTATGTTGGGATTACGTACACACGCACACAGTATCGTACGATAAATACGCATACGTTCATCAACATTGCATTTTATTCGCATGCAACGCGAAGACTATAATTAAAATACCTGCTGCAGACACAGAAAACAGGTCAATCAAGAGTTCAAATCAAAAGAAAAAGTAACTGTTTTTTCGTAAATTTACATATGAACAATAGTCCTGGGTTTTTTTGGCATACTAAAAATAGATTTGTCTCATTCTGTACCGCTTAAACGCGTATACGGTATACGTCGCCCGTCGCGACATTCAGAGGTGGTACAGTGAAGTTACAGGATGTATTTTTGATGGACAATTTGGACGTACCAGAAAACATGCAGTTTTGAAATAATCCAGACGTACGATGACTGCAATTGTGACGGACAGTTGTACAGTGTGTGTTGCCCGATGCAGCGAGAGCTGGACGCTGATATTGTTCGCAGCATTTGATGTCAAATTTTGTCGCAGTCGCCAGGAGTCGTCCCATTGTTATTTTGAACTTCTTGGTCTACATCGTTAGGACACCCTTGTCTGTTGCAGCCCAAACTTTGGTAAAGAATATCTGACATACCGTTACTGTGAGAAAGTGTCAATTCATTAGTGTGTGAACGAATAGTAGCTTCATTTTAAAGAGCGGCAGGATATATCACGTCTCGATTCCCGCAATATCAAGAAAAGTGCACGGTGCGCTGTCGCCTCAATGCAATAATTCGTCTAAATCACACTCAAATGTGCTGCTTCAGAGATGTATTTTATCATCGATCCCAACTTATTTTCACCAAGAGGTGAGTTACAGACCCACACTTTATCTGTGTATCGAAATTCGGTATTCTTTCTTTGAAACAAAGCGGACTGTTTCGGTTTTTCGCGAGGGTCTATGGTTTAGATGGGTACGTTCAAATGCAGCGAGTGGGAAATTTTCGAAAATGCTGGTTTAGGGGCCCGTTTTACCACTGCTATCAGTGCTAAAACAGTATTTTAGCATCGGTGGAATGAGCTCTCGCCCAATCAGAATGGCGCATGGTAGCATGACATAATATAATAATGTTTTTGTCTTTACAGTCATATCGCTCGGAGATTAGATTTTAAGAATGTAGATGTGTGAGATTATATAGCGCATTGACAAAGTATATCTTATAGTGTGAGAAATCGACGAATTATTATGTAATACCACGATCAACCACTCGCTATCTGATCAGTGTCAGCACTGAACGCTTATTATAAGCAAGCGAGTGTGGGCAAGTTGTCTAACATCTAGCCATTGTCTGGGAGTTGAAATCATGTTTAGGTTTGAAATAAAACCTGGCATATATAAACAACCTGTAATTGTAAGTTACATCGACATGAAATAACTGGTAATATCCATAGAATAACATAAAGTTTACTTGTTGTCCCTATAAAAAAACTCTTCTGTAAAACTTAACTTATTGAGGTGCCAAGATCCACATCTAATCACATGAGCCAGGATCAGGTGTCCTGGCCGAGTTTAGTGCACGTACAGTAATAAAAATAACAGTTGTATAATTCCAGGGACCACCAATGGCCATAATTACATGCAATTTGAAATGCACACCACAATCCTCTGAATATGTACTCCAGTAAAGCAAATGTCTTTTGTCGAGTAGAGAGGCACAGTAGAGAGGCACAGTAACTATTTTTTACGAAAAGTTCAAACATACATGTAATGTAGTGTTTTTAAACCTTTATCGCATTTGAACACAGAATATCATACAAATTACTGATCTGGCATTGTTTTACCATTGGTAATATGATATACGCTTTACATGGTTGTTTGACATTCTGTCTTAATCTACATGGGATTGGCATTGATCATTTCCTCATTTGCAACAAAATTTAGTGGTTTCAGGGAAATTGTTATGTTCAATTTAGTTTTGTACATTCTTGAATGTACCATAACATTGTCATTTTCCCTTGAATAGTTGAAAAATGTACTGCTGACACATGCTACAAAAGGCAGCAACTCCAGAACCCACTGAACACATTCTTTACCGATCAGGGAGGATTCTGTGCTTCACATCTAATTCTTTTCTCACCTCTCCAAAAATACATTTGGTTTCTCATGCTTTACTGCTATGACAATTTTGTATTTCACATTTGGTCAACATCAGTTTGTTTATCGAAAATTCACCAACTCCTCCTTCAATATCATATGGTGTGGCCTTTATTCGGACCATATTTCCCAAAAGGACATATATTTAATTTGCGTGTGTGTGTTTGTTAGATACGACCAGTGGAATCTAACAGCCAAAGGTCAAGATGATCCTGTTCCACATGCGGTTGTGATAAGACTGGAACAGCGTGACTTCAGCTTATCAAAAATCAAAGCGGTCGGGTACAAAGTTACATGGTGTATACATACATTCCATTTAGTGTATATTCTTCCTGTCGGTAGCGAGCAAAATATTTCATTTGCTGAAGGGGTGAAGGGTATATTACACCCGGGTTCCAGTTGATTACACAGTCCAACCCGCACGGCGGTTGAGTCGTCCCGTTACCCAAGGAAGAGCATTAGAGCTTGACGCAGTACGAGGAAACATTTTCCGACATTCATGCTTTCTGCTGAAAAGAGTATACTCGCTAT
>LD346556.1:0-12887 GCA_001465055.1 Ptychodera flava
CGGATACCCATCCCAATAGCTTCTATAGACTATAGTCTATAGTAGCTAAAAAATTAAATTGGTTCACAAATGAAGGCTTACTACATGGTATCTGAAACTTCATTTGAATATGCATCAGTTGTTAGCTTTCAAAGATTTAAAGTTAGAAATTTACTTGTAAATAATAAAAATATAAATCTTTAGCATAAACTTGGCAAATACTTGCCAACAGAAATTTCTGTTGATGGCCAAAAGTCAAGGATTCAAGTAATTTTAATTATGTGTTCAGTATAATTTGCTAGTCTTGGCAGGGACCGGAAAAGTCAGCTACCTTACCTGCTGAAGTCTCAGTGCATCAGATTTGTTGTTGGTAAAAATGATAGTCTTGTCAACCTGCTTCAAAGCAGAGTCCAATTCATCTAACAATTCTGTGTATCTTTGACTTGATTGACACACACGCACAACCTAATGAAATAGAAAACATCTATTAGAACTTCTCAATTACCATCTGGCTGGAACTCATGCCAATACTTAAATAATCAATCTGATTATCAGTTATTACACTGGCTCTCAAAACCTAAAACATGATAGAAAATTTTCACTGTGAAGACTGAATAAAGATATTGAATATAATTGTTAAAATTCTGCCTGGCATGCTGTTGATAATCAGTTTCACTTTACAGATACAATCATCTCACCTGTTTGACTTGACCACAGATTGCACCTTCTACCTTTGATGTGACTGCTATTAATGGATCAGCCAGGTATGCATTGATCAGAGATTTCACTCCAGTTGTCCATACTGTACTCATAATGATGACTTGTCTTGGTGAGCATCTCTGTGTGTCATCAGTCAGTGCTTTGCCATAGTGCTTCATTATTTCTTTGATCTAACAAAGACACCAATCAGTGTTAAATGACCCAGCCATTCAAATACCCTGCAAGAATCATATACTTGTAGTGCTAAGGATAAGTCTTTTCAAAACCATATGTTGAAAGGTTAAAGCTAAATGAATGGAGCTTAGGATATCATTATCAATTAAAATGTGCACCAGTGTTGACAAGACCCCTAGACGAAATGGGAAAAATTATCTTCTTTAATTGAATACTATTAATATGTTGTACAAGGAATGTAGACAGATGTCATTGGTGTCTTACATAGCACAGTGATGCTGCAGAGGTTCCATTAATGCAAAATTTGCATTCTGATTCATAGTTAATTCTGAAGTATGTAAACAACTGACGTCGGCATAATTCAATACACACTTAATATCCTGTCCCTGGTAATCAATTACAATTTGCCAATCAGGCAAATGGTGCCTAGAATATCAGCCAATTCAGCATTTTGTTTGGCAATGGCAAAGAGCAGCAGAAACTTTGCATTGACTGTTAATGTTAAACATAAAATTATTGGACTCAAAGCATCCTTTTTTAATCAGTCCAAATTGCTAGTGTCCAGATGTAATGTTACTGTTAATTTTCAGAGACTTTACGATAACCTACAGAGTTTTCATACATTCTGCACCAATGAAAATCATTTGCATATGTTTTAAAATTGTAGTCGAAATTTGATGTTATCAGAGCTCTTCAAGGATGGGTTTATTTACAAGAACTTACTTGGTGAGTGAAGCCATCAACCAGAATATCAGCATCATCAAAGACCTGCAATATAATTCAAACTAATTGTGTAAATCATCAAAGACCTGCAATATAAACTGACTGTGTAAATCTCATATCGTGTAAGAGGTTGTATGTAATTCATGTAAAAGTCAAGTACTCATTGAATTCATACATGTATTTAGTAAGAGTTCATATGCTGTTATTTGCTTTTTTGTGACACTGATAGAAGTATCACGTTCAGAAATATAGTGTCACTTTCTTTGAGTAACAAGTCATTGACAATGACATAGTCCCCACTTGTAATAGGGGAGTATTAGTCTTGATGGGGCAGGGAAATGTGGTCATTAAGAAGTATCACTGGAGTGTATATGTTGAGATCTATGGGCACATAGGTCTATGTCGTTGTTCCCAATTTGAAACACATGAGGCATGTCTAAGTTATGGTTCTAAATCGGGAAAAAAGATCAGACCTCTAGTTGTATTGGCCAGCCAAGAAATACATATGTGCATAATAAATGAGGTACAAGATGTGACATCTTAAGGTCAAATATCCTATCAAAATTGGAGGGTATAGAACTTGTGGTTACTGAGTTATGCATATATATGTATAATCAAGGTCAAAGGTCATCGAGGTCAAAATTGTATTGCTAATTAATCCCTATATGCCTAAAATCAGACCTCTAGCTCTATTTGCTTGCCCAGAATTAGATATGTGCATAATTAATGAGGTAAAGCGTGTGTTGTCATAAGGTGGCCCATCCTATTAAATATACTGGACATAGCACTTGTGATTACTTGTTTATTGACAAAAACGTATATTTCAGGTAAAAGGTCATAGAGGTCACATGACATTTGATCAAAAAATTTCTATCCTATAGTTGTCCCTATATACTAAAAATCAGAAATCAAGCTCTATTTGCTTGCTCAGAATTAGATATGTGCATAATTAATGAGCTACAGTATGTAGCGTCATAAGGTCTTTCATCATACCAAATATGAAGGGTGTACCACTTGTGGTTCCTGAGTTATGGACAAAAAAGAATATTTCAGGTCAAAGGTCATTGAGGTCACGTGACATCTTGTCAAAAGAATTGTATTGCTAAGTTATCCCTATATACCAAAAATCAGGCCTCTAGCTCTATTGGCTCACTCAAAATTAGATATGCACATAATTAATGAGGTACAATATGTGGCGTCATAAGGTGTCCCATCATACCATATATGAAGGGTGTAGCACTTGCGGCTGACTCGCAGCGTGTTTGCAAGGTTATATCTGATTGGTCGATTGTCACTATTCACAGCCACTTAGGGAGTCTATTTGTATTCTTTTCATTATATTGGTAAGATTCAGCCACCCAATTGGATAACAGCTTCGAAATCGCTGCGAGTCTGCCCAGCACTTGTGGTTACTGAGTTATGGACAAATATGTATATTTTAGGTCAAAGGTCACCAAGGTCACGTGACATTTTGTCAAAAAAATTGTATTGCTAAGTTATCCCTATATACCAAAAATCAGACCTCTAGCTCTATTGGCTCGCTCAAAATTAGATATGCGCATAATTAATGGTTACAATATGTGGCGTCATAAGGTGTCCCATCATATCATTTATGAAGGGTGTAGCACTTGTGGTTCCTGAGTTATAGACAAATATGTATATTTGAGGTCAAAGGTCACCGAGGTCACGTGATATTTTGTCAAAAAAATTGTATTGCTAAGTTATCCCTATATACCAAAAATCAGACCTCTAGCTCTATTGGCTCGCTCAAAATTAGATATGCACATAATTAATGAGGTACAATATGTGGCGTCATACGGTGTCACATCATACCATATATGAAGGTTGTAGCACTTGTGGTTACTGAGTTATGGGCAAATATGTATATTTGAGGTCAAAGGTCACCGAAGTCACGTGACATTTTGTCAAAATGTCTGAGATATCTGCGTGAACGCAGGGACATGACCAAATCTATAAGCCCCCTGGACTTCATCTGTGGGGCTAAAAACTGTGTCACTGCATCCTTTTTGCAATATGAATACGATGAGAAACTAAATTTTTATTTTGCTTGGCCTCACACATAGGATTCTGTGCAGAACTGACTTATACATGGGAGTCTATGGCGAAATGCCTTATACATGCGAATCTATGGAGATGTAAACTAAAAAGTCCTCTAACACGGCCAAATTTGATCGCATTGTGAAACAAATCGATGCGCATCTGTATGGGGTAGGGTACTATCCTTGTGCAAAGTCTGAAAGAAATTGACCAGGACATGTCTGAGATATCTGCGTGAACGGACGGACGGACGGACGGACGGACGCATGGACGGACGGACACACGGACGGACATGACCCAATCTATAAGTCCCCCCCGGACGACTAATAAGAAAGTGCCTCTGGGATAGACATTTCCTGTTCTTTGCTAGTCTACAGCATGAGTCAACATGTTTTGACACATAAAATGAAAACCACTTGAATTTTTACTTTAATTTGAGGTCATTTACTTTTCTACTTCAAAATTTTGTTCAATGATCTTTGACTTTGACCTTGTTAATGAAAGTGTATTGTTCTGCCCACTACCAGAGCAATATACCAAATTCTAAAGGTCAAAGGGTATTTAAAGGAGGAGGAATAGCTGGAAAAGCTGAACAAAATGTCTACCTACCAAATGACAAAGTCTTCTGAAACTTGTGTAGCCTTTGTCCAGCATTCGCAGTAGACAGCTAGGAGTTGCAATTAATATTTCACAACCATTCAGAAGAGGGTACTGAAATAGCAAAGTGGTAAAAACTGGGATATTTACACTCTAAATATTACATCGTCTCTTTTAATGATAATACATCATTATATACATAGATTTCTTTCCAGCCTAATGGTAGAAGTTTTGCAGGAGATAGAACTATCTAATATGTAAAGTGACTACAACAAAGGTTACCCTGTTACAAGACTACTCAATACGATATAAATGATGTGTCTCTATTCTCAAGTATTGATTACACAGTTCTTTGTCTTGCCTGCTTATCAAGAAAGTGCTACAGAATTGATCCGCTATGAAGACTTAAAATCATTCTAATTTAGTAGCAGAAACTCATACAATGTTGTCTAAAGCATAAGTTTAAAATTTCACAAAATATTGAAGGCAGAGGCAGCCCTTACCACTTGACTTTCTTCAGAGCCAGCACCAAAGATGACAAGATGTCTTGTTGACTTACAGTCTTCTAAAAACAATCTGCAGTTGTCATATATGAACTGTGCTCGCTTCCATGATGGAGACAGTACCAATGCTAGAGGCTGCAAAGAAATATTGAATGTAAGAATTTCTTTATATTTTTTTTGATTTGACACAGAACCTAATCCCATTATTGACTGCCAATATGCTGATACAACCTTGAACTTTCATTGTATCTCAGAGTGAAAATATTTGATGACTTGGTATATTGTACTCTTATGGCCCTAAAATCATGAGTAAATATTAACTTTTTACTGAAGATGATATATACTTCATCTACTTTCTTCTTGTGTTAGAAATTATTTCATCTGTTCGAAATCTTTATTGCTACCATCTGCATGATGTCCTGTACTTTCTTGTGTTTCAGCATTTGATACAGTATTATATATATTGGAGATATAAATGGTCGATACAGTTAACCATACAATACTTACCCCTTCTCCTGGAGGTAGTGAGACATATGAACTGGCTTGTAAGAGTTGTGTCATTATTGGCAGCAGATATGCCAGTGTTTTGCCTGTACTTTTGGATGAAATACCAACAAAGTCTCTCCCTCTCAATATGGTAGGCCATGCATATGCTTGCACAAGAGTTGGTCCTGGAAAACCTAAATCTTCTAATGGCTGGAAAACATTATTGATAATAATAGAGTTAAAGGGACAAAGTCAGCCATTTTTCATGAATTTTGTTTGATGCGAGATACTACTTGTATTGTTTGACATGTCGAAAGATACTGAATGAATGGGTGACAATGCATATATTCGACCCTGATTTTACACATGATAAACTAAACCATCGCAAAAATGAATTAATAGTCATGACCATTAATTCATTTTCACGATGGTTTCATTTCATCTGTCTAAAACCGGGTCTATATGCATGGTCACCCATTCATTCAGTATCTTTCAACATGTCAAACAATATAAGTAGTATCTTGTATCATACAAAATTCATCAAAAATTGCCGGCTCTGTCCCTTTAATGACACTCTGCTCCAGTTTGGATCGCAAACCATTCATATATCTCTCCTATGCATGTACAGCATATCCAGTTCCATACTAGTCAATTTTTCACAGAACCTAACACCTAGAACTATAAAAAATTTGAAAAATTTAATTAACAAGCTATTGAGAAACTATTTGCATTTTATGTGAATACACAAAGCTCATATTCACAGAATCAAAATTGAAAATTGACACAGTAGCACTCTTTCATTGTTGCCATTCAAGTCACACCATGGCTCTGCTCCCTATTAAAATATTTTGTGAAACAAACATTTAACATTATTTAACACTTCCTGTCAGGGTAATGATGTAATATATATAGATAAATAATAAATACCTGTTTCAGAAGGTCACAAAAAGGGGCTTTTTCAATACCAGTGATGGGTCTTGGTTTGAGATCTCCATAGACTAATACACTACTGCATAACTGTACATTCTTGGATGCTGTTGGTTCACTCTCAGGTGTTCTGGCAGGTGATAGTTGCATCATGATTCTAGAAGTACACATGAACAATTGCTGGATTTTTTGATCATATTTAGATTTCTGTATTTTCATCTTACAACATAATCATATAAATTTTCTTGCCTTTCTACCGAAAGCATATTGAAAAAATACCACTTTTAATTGGCAGTGTGCTTACCACTTAAACAATGTATGGCAAGACCATAAATATTAACTTGGGAGAAATTACATGAACTTTCACTTTGTTTCTGTTTGTTTGTCTGTATTTTTGTTTATTATTTATTATGTATTTGTATGCTTCTTTGTATGTTTGTTTATTTTTTGGCTTATTTATTTATTTGTTTGTTTGTTTGCATGCTTGTTTGTTTGCTTTTTCCTGGCTTCCTTGTGCTACAACGCGCAGCACTTACGCCATGTCCGAGTACAACTTCAAGTCCGCGGAAAAGGAAATTGCACCGTGACAACTTGTCAGTCGAGTTGCAGGGTAAGACAAGTTATGAAAAAAAAGAGGAAACTACAATAAGAATAGTTTAATAATAAGAAGAATAACTTTTTCTGGAGACATGTCAGGCAGCCAGACAGGATTTACGTCCAGTAGGCGATCAGACATTCCAATTTCACGAAACATGAGAAAACAGCAGGACATCAACTTGCCATGAATGCACCACAGCCGCTGATATGAGTAGTTCAGTTTGATAAAAACATCCTTGAGAAATAGACTTAAGACGGAAAACGTTGACACACTCATGAGAATAGCTATTGAAGGCTAGCCCATAGAGCAGTTTGATTTTGAAACTAAAGCATTTACTGTTTGGACTACCAATAGAAAGAGGCGACTGTTTACACCTAGTGTACAAAATGAAATTACCAGTACACCTTCTCAGAGTGAACAGTTGGTACAGATATTAAACTCTGTAATATTGGAGAACTGAAAGCACTTGATGACTATGAGGCAGAGGCAATGGATCTTTCAATGAGAAAATCTTTAAGTTACCCTGTTATAATGATGCAATACTTGTGATACAGAAGTCACATAAGTGTGAAGCACTCAGAAAATAAAGTTTGTTGTGAATGTTAATACAGAAAGCACTTTGTTCCATAAAAGTTGTTGTTTACTTGTTCTACCATTTTTTGCTACAGTTCTGTAGCAGCTGATAGGACTCACCTGAGTATATTATTTGTGAATGTGACTGTCACTAAATATTCAACTGTTAGTTGTCTAAAGTCACAAATGACGAATACATGTAAATTTGGATGGCTAGTTCTGGCTAATCAATTTTGGTCTCAATTAGCTAGAATGGCTAACAGGTAATTTTAGCCAGAGGAAACACTGAAATGCCTCTTAATCTCTACCATTGTAAAGTCTAAGAAATGGAACTTTTTGGGTGTAGAATTCTTGATCAATTTTTAAAGATTTATTTTGCTCATATGCATAACAGTAATCTTATCAACTTGGTAGGCACACTATCATTCACATTTGCATGAAATTAGAAATATACCTACCAATTTCAAAGTTGTAGGGCCAGCAGTTTTTGAATTTGCAATTTTTGACCACTTGTCACATTTATATTGCTCATATGCAGGAATACACGTCATTTGACCAACTTAGATTTGAATAGAACTGTATTAAAGTCGCACAGAAGGGAACTTTTGGTCATAAATTTTTGCTTATTTGCATATTAGTCATGTGACCAACTTGGTTTCAAGAAACCACAACCTGTACACAAACAGAAAACTTTCCACAAAATTCTTAAAGTAATACTTTCTACCAGTATGTTCATGATTTTTTATCAAAACTTTACATTTACTTTTCCCATATTTGCATATAAGTCAGATGATCAATTTGGTTCCAAGAGACTTACATCTGCAATCCAATAGGACTTTTTTTGCAACATTTCAAAGGCCTAGTATTGTTACTTTTGGCATTTATTATTGTTTATCATTTCTGCATTTACTGAGCTCATTTACATATTTTGAAGCCATGACATTACAATCTTAGAAATTCCATCCTTGACCAAACAAGTCATTAACAATGACATAGTCCCCACTTGTAATAGAAGTATTAGTCTTGATGGGGCAGTGAGATGAGGTCATTAAGAAGTATCACTGGAGTGTATATGTTCAGATCTATGGACACATAGGTCTATGTCATTGTTCCCAATTTGAAACAGAGGCATGTCTAAATTGTGGTTCTAAATCGGGAAAAAAGATCAGACCTCTAGCTGTATTGGCCAGCCAAGAAATACATATGTGCATAATAAATGAGGTACAAGATGTGACATCTTAAGGTCTATTATCCTATCAAAATTGAAGCGTAAAGAACTTATGGTTACTGAGTTATGCATATATATGCACATTCAAGGTCAAAGGTCATCAAGGTCACGTGACATTTTGAAAAAAAAAACAGTATTGCTTATTAATCCATATATGCCAAAATTCAGATCTCTAGCCATTGGCCTGCCCACAATTATATATGGGCATAATTAATGAGGTAAAGCATGTGTTGTCATAAGGTCTCCCATCCTACTAAATATAAAGGACATAGCACTTGTGGTTACTTATTTATTGACATAATCGTGTATTTTAGGTAAAAGGTTATCGAGGTCACATGACATTTTGTCAAAAAATTTCTATCCTATAGTCTATTCCTATATACTAAAAATCATACATTTACCTCTATTGGCTTGCTCAAAATTAGATATGCACATAATTAATGAGGTACAATATGTGGCGTCATAAGGTGTCCCATCATACCAAATATGAAGGGTGTAGCACTTGTGGTTCCCGACTTATGGGCAAATATGTATATTTGAGGTCAAAGGTTACCGAGGTCAGGTGACATTTTGTCAAAAAAATTGTATTGCTAAGTTATCCCTATATACCAAAAATCAGACCTCTAGCTCTATTGGCTCGCTCAAAAGGCTCGCTCAAAATTAGATATGCGCATAATTAATGAGGAACAATATGTGGCGTCATAAGGTGTCCCATCATACCAAATATGAAGGGTGTAGCACATGTGGTTACTGAGTAATGGACAAATATGTATATTTGAGGTCAAAGGTCACCAAGGTCACGTGACATTTTGTCAAAAAAATTGTATTGCTAAGTTATCCCTATATACCAAAAATCAGACCTCTAGCTCTATTGGCTTGCTCAAAATTAGATATGTGCATAATTAATGAGGTACAATATGTGGCGTCATAGGGTGTCCCATCATACCATATATGAAAGGTTAGCACTGTTGGTTACTGAGTTATGGACAAATATGTATATTCGAGGTCAAAGGTCACCAAGGTCATTTGACATTTTGTCAAAGTGTCTGTGATATCTGCATGAACGGATGGACTCACATGGATGGACTCACGGACTGACATGACCCAATCTATGAGCCCCCTGGACTTTATCTGTGGGGACTAAAAACTGTGTCACTGCATCCTTTTTGCAATATGAATACGATGAGAAACTAAGTTTTTATTTTTCTTGGCCTTATACATGGGAGTCTATGGACTGCCTTATACATGGAAGTCTATGGACTGCCTTATACATGGGAGTCTATGGAGGTGAAAACTAAAAAGTCCTCTAACACGGTCACATTTGATCGCATTGTGAAACAAATCGACGTGCATCTGTATGAGGTAGGGTACTATCCTTGTACCAAATTTGAACGAAATTGCTCCAGGCGTCTCTGAGATATCTGCGTGAACGGACGGACGGACGCACACACAGACGGACGGACGGACGCACGCACGGACATGACCAAACCTATAAGTCCCCCCGGATGGTGTCCGTGGGGACTAAATACACATACACAAATTTCAAGCTGTTAAGTGCCACTGTTTCTGAGTTAACTAAGCAGACAAGCATAATGACATACACACACAGACACATCAATAAGCATTTTTATAGGATGGATAAAAATGTTAACACATGTTGAATTTTGATTAAGGAAAGATGCAGATATTCGAAAAGATTTTCAATTATTGGGATTATATTTTACGTATATCATATCACTTCTGTTTAAATGGATCTTTCTCTGTCTGCTACATTTAATTCAGTATTCATCTATGATGATCTGGGAAACCTTAAAGTCAACAACATATTGCACAGTAGTGAAGGTACATAATTCGGTTGGGTTGGCTAGCCAATGAAATAATCTACAATGAGACTAAGGAAATATAGGTAGAAACGAAAATGACATCTGACCTTTGACCTATAAGTTTTGCCAATGGTACTTTTGTTGACATCCTATCATCTGGTTGATATGGAGACCTTCCTGATGACTTTTCTTCATTGCTCTCTCTTTTCTCTTTAATCAATCTATGGTCATCTTTAATTCCATGAATTGGTTTTCTGCTATCCTGGACATGATATGGCAATCTTGATCTCACAATTTGTTGCTGTCCCCTCTTTACAATTAAAGCAGTTTCCTTGTCTTGCAAATGTATTCCTGGAATTCAGAAGACAGTGATTGTGTAAGTTCCACACTACTAATTTTTGTAGTCCAATGTTTGAGAAAACATTATGTTGCCAGACATGTCCCTGGCAGACAGTAAGATGGACTTTTCAAGAAATGGAAAAATGGAACTGTTAAAATCTAGAATGATTGCGTAGCTCCTTGTTTCAGTCTTATGCTGGCTGCTCTTATATACCCGGTATGGTTATCTAATAGGATATACTACCTGATTTCATTCTTGTCTCTTTGTCATGGGACATGTCCACAGTCACTTCTTCCGCTATCTTCTCCAGAGTTACCTTTGAGTCTGTGTCTTTCATTTCACTATCATTCAAACTCTGCATGAAAAATTTCCTTGAAGAAGAATGCACTGCCATTGGTTCTGCAGCATGCAGCATTTTGGAACGTAGCGCCTTCACAGAGTCAGCCTCTGTTTTGTTGGTAATCTCTTGCCCTCCATGTCTTTGACTATTGTCTTCATGACTATCTTGCATTGTAGAAATCTTGAAATCATATGTCTCTGGCTGTTCATCAATTGTACATAGTTCAGGTTTTTTCACTGGCATTGCTGCAAATGGTAATACGGTATCCTGAGCTTGCTGTAGTGATTTCTTCAATGCAGCTAGCATACCACTCGGCTTCTTTGCAGCTAGCATACCACTTGGCTTCATTGCAGCTAGCATACCACTTTGCTTCTTTGCAGCTAGCATACCACTTGGCTTCATTGCAGCTAGCATACCACTTGGCTTCATTGCAGCTAGCATACCACTTTGCTTCTTTGCAGCTAGTATACCACTTGGCTTCTCATTCTCTGACAGTTGTTGATCAGTAACTGCTGCAGTATCCATGCTAGCTGAATCACTGTCATCTCTGCCAGTTTCCTGCAGATGGGAATGTTCTGTATTTGTTGCCAATACTGACATATCATCTCTTCCACCACTGAATCTGGAATCACAACTTCTTTTAAACTGTTCATAATTCAAGTCTCCATCGAAAACTTCTGAGCTTTGTAACGACATAATCTCTTGTTGTTTTGGTGTGCTTCCTCTTTGCTGCAGTTCATCATCATATTCACTACACTGGGTGTTCAGAGAATACGATGATATATCTAGCTGTTGTGGTGATGCTATGGAAGGGGCAAATGGTTTGTCTTCATAAGTTGACTCACTACATGCTATGTAATGAAGCAAAGTTTTAGATCTCTTGTCTAATGGTTGCTTGGTATTCAAGTGATCAGATGAACAAACAGATTGATCTAAGGTACCTATGATATCATCAATACCGATTGCATACTCCTCTCTTACTAGATCTTTGTTGATGTTGATCTGTAATATAATGAACATTTACTTGTTGTCATTATCTGTGTTGTTAGGTGTTTTTGTCATCTCCAATACTCTGTCAATTAAAAAGGCAATACTCATTTAAATGGCACTACATTTCCAAAAATCAATATAGTGAAGAGAGAAAAATTGCCCCATCTCAGTTTGAATAACACTAGGTAGCTGGTATGACACAAAATTTCCGTTTTCATTTTGATGATAAGATGAATAATTTCAATGTTAATGTTGATGATGAGATAAATAAAGAATCTATCAAATAGCACATTATACTTTTTATAGGCATACATACTGTAGATATCATTGCAAGAATGACTTAAACAAAGACATGTCTACTGGCACAAAGCTTCTTGCTAAGAACAAAGATTACTAATAAGGTTTCAATACACTACAGAGTACTTACCCAACCATCAGTTGTGTGAACATACAATATCACTTGACGAGTTTCCTCTTCATCCACATCACATATATCAACTTTTGCACCATCTACCTCTGTTCACAAATTCAAAAGAAGTGCAGCAGAAGGTATATATAAGATTTTCATTTCTACTCATCTTGTAGATGACATAAAAGAGACACTGTATCACTATCAGATATACCTATCTCCTGGGGGAATGCTATAAAATTTGGCAAGTAATTTTTTGTTGTTTCTAATTTAGATTTTACACACTTTTTATGGGCACTTTCTATGTTTTTCCTGAGCAGATCAGGTTTGGAATATTGGGCAAAACAGAGACACAAATAAAAGTTGTGTATTTGTGCGGCCACCTGGTACACAGCTGAATTGAAGCAGTGACCATTACA